>CAXAKX010001071.1:27559-89311 GCA_963969525.1 Ontholestes murinus
CTGGAAGATAAAAATCGGCAACTCGAAAATAAAATAATAAATAAAATAAATAAATAAAATACAATATAAAAAAATAATACAATAGAACATAATTAAACTATACTTAAAATTAACTATACTAACAAACCTAATTATAATTAATAATAAAAGAATAATAAAAGAGAAAGAGAAAATAAAGAATTAATGTTTGAATACATATTTAAAAGAGAACAAAAAATTTGATTGTATTATTGGCTTTTAATTGTTGAAAGTTGAATTCACTGTTAGGTGTTGTAACTAAAAAGCATACTCAAAGAGTATGCTTTTATTTTTCGCAACAATTGTTTCGCCACACTGTGGCTTTTTCAGGCGAAGAATGGTACATTATGAAACTAGGGTTGTGTATTTATACATTTGTGAGTGGGGGGTGGTAAATTGAACAACTTCAATAATGGGGATTTTGACAATTAAGTTTGTTCATTTAGCAGGTGTCCTGTTTCTTTTCTTCTATTAATTTCCATGAATTCTAGGGCATCCAATTTCCTTCCTTTTCTTTCAATATGTAATATTGTTTCTTCTTCAAATCTATGATTTTCTGCGATGAGGTGTGTGGAAAATTCTGATTTCTCTCTCTTATATTGAAGATCTTTTTTATGCTCTTCTATCCTATCCGTTATAGATCTCCCGGATTGTTCTACATATATTTTGGGACAGTCACAGCAGTTTAACATGTAGATTCCACTTTGATTTTTAGGTTCGGTTTTGTCTTTATTGTTTTTTATTAATTTTCCTAACTGTTTGACATTTTGGATGACGGTGTTAAATTATTTTTTTAAATATATGTCGGAGCGAAAACTGGATCACTATTCATTTTCTCGGATTTTATATTGTTTTTTTTTATTCAACTCAAACGTACAAATTAACACTAACTTAAACTTATAAAAACCACTATTAACTAAACAAACTCGATTAACTAACTAATAACTATTAACTGTTTATAACTTGGCAAACTTAGCAGTCCAAAACCGCGTCTCACAGGGTTCACCGCTCTCCAGCTTCGGCCCGACTGTCCCGTCATTCCCCTGCTCCGCCGGTTTTGTTCTCCTCACACACGGGGAAGTCCCTGTATTCCTGTGTGGCGTTTACCAATTTCGGGGATCTACCAGTCCCGATATCGATGCGCCGACACGGCCTTCCTGACATTTCGCACGACCTCGTGCGCCACTCTCTATTGGTCTTCATTCCTGTCTGCCACTACAACATTACAATTCAATTAATCATGTGACTAAACTATGCCACTCGTTCATCCTGACTACAGTTGCACTGCATCAGCAAATTTACCAACTCGGCTCTTGACTAGACTACCACAGAGTCTATCATAGCCCTCAAAACAAACAATCATATCGCCTCGGCGATCTTTCAGCTCACGGCTCATGACCAGACCACCGCAGTGTCTATCATAGCCCTCAAAACAAACAATCACATCGTCTCAGCGATACTTCAGCTCACGGCTCATGACCAGACCACCGCAGTGTCTATCATAGCTCTCAAAACAAACAATCACATCGTCTCAGCGATACTTCAGCTCTCGGCTCATGATCAGACCACCACAGTGTCTATCATAGCCCTCAAAACAAACAATCACATTTCCTCAGCGATCCTTCAGCTCACGGCTCATGACCAGACCACCACAGTGTCTATCATAGCCCTCAAAACAAACAATCACATCGCCTCAGCGATCCTTCAGCTCACGGCGCATGACCAGACCACCGCAGTGTCTATCATAGCCCTCAAAACAATCACATCGTAGAAAAACAATCCTACCTAAATTATTAATCGCCAACACTGGCTCATCCAGGACTCCCATTTCATCAATACAGTTAAATTCGGTAACCGGACTGCATGGTACCTCCTTCAATTGATCGTGAGCAAACTTGCACCGTAAACTCTTCCCTTTTCCTCCAACTTTTACTACCTCGTACCTATCATTTGGTAAGATTTTGACTATCTTGTAAGGACCTCTAAATTTACGATTTAATTTCGTTATCATTCGTTCGTTGCATTTAGAAAATACAAAATCACCAATTGCAAATGGTTTCACTTGTGCCTTCCCTTTTTTAAACCTTTCACTCTCTCTTTGTGTATTTTTAATAATGTTTGCACTAGCCTCTTCCCTTATTTCCTCTAAGCTAATCTGAGTTTCGCTATTAATTACACTTTCATGAGCTATTTTATTTAATGCCAGGGATCTTATGTCAGTGCCAAACAGTACTTCTGCCGGGCTAAATCCGGTTGTTTTATGTTTTGTACTGTTTAATGTAAGTTGTACTTCCCCTAATGTTTCTTGCCATGTTTTCGTACCTACTTGTTCGATAACAGTTAACATGTTTTTTAATGTTTGCATCACACGTTCAACCTGTCCATTTGCTCTGCTTGCATTGTGAGCAATAAAATGTAAATTAATTTTATTCTGTGAACAAAACTGTTTAAATTCTGAAACATTTTTCCTGATCAGATATTATTGTGTGTAGTGCGCCAAATAAATGAGCAGTTAGTGAACATATGTGATATAATAAAACAAACTTCGAAAAACCATCTATAATTACCAAAAAATACTCTTTTTTGTCACTTTTTCCACTAAGTTTTCCGAAAATATCTATATGAATGGTATGCCAAGGTTTATTCATTTTTGGTATTTGGTGTAGTTGAATTTGCGTCGACCAGATTTACCTTTAGAAGCTTTACAAATTAAACAATTATCGACAAATTTTCGTACATTCTTTCGCATATTTGGAAACCAATAAATTTCGAATATTTTTTCTAGTGTTTTTTCCCATCCTAAATGTTTTAAATTAATGTGAACATGATTGATTACTGACCAAAACATTATGCGGGGTACTTGGATATTTTATTTCTTTGAATTTTACGAAATAATATATTGTTTCTGACATCATTCGTATTCATAATATCAGTGGGCAGTTCATTAGCTTTCCATTTTGTTATTAATTGGGTAATTTCATGATCTCTTTGCTGTTCAACACACAACCAATCCTTTTCTAAATTTATTATTTGTACCGTTTTTCTTTTTGAATATTTGTAGATGATATATCGACTAAAGGTACCGCATTGCGAGATAGAAAATCAGCATGTTTCATGCGGGCTCCTTCTCTGTACTGAATATCGAAATCAAAAGCTTGCAAAAATGCCCACCATCTATGAACTCTAGGAGTTAAATCAATTTTATTTCTCGAGGCTTTTAGTGAATTACAATCTGTGACAATAGTAAAATGTTTGCCGTACAAAAAGTGCCTAAAATGTTGCACTGCCTTTACAACTGCAAGAGTTGCAAGTTCATGTGAATGATAACGAGATTCAACATCTGTTGTACGTTTACTGTAATATGCAACAACGCGATTTTTTGACATTTCTTTTTGAAGTAAAACGGCACCATAACCTTCAGAGCTAGCATCAGTATGTAATCCATTTGGCATATTAGGATCAAAAATGGTTAAAACGGGTTCGGTAGTTAAACATTTAATTAAAGTAGTTTTAGCCTCATCGTGTTTTGGTAACCAATAAATTGTTTTCTTTGGGCCAACTGCTAATTGATATAATGGTGTAAAAATATGATGCCAAACCCAAAAATTGACGTACCTGTGTTGTTGTTTTAGGTACGGGTGAATGTATTAACGCGTCAATTTTCTGTGGGTTTGGCCGTAGTTCTCCTGCTTGAATTAAATAACCAAAATATTCTGTTTCTAATTTTAGGAAACTACATTTTTTTAATTAAATGAAAATCCGGCATTCACTAAAGTTTCTATTACTAATTCGAGTCTCTCAAGTCCTTCTGAAATAGACGATGACGGTATCAGAATGTCATCAACGTATGTAACTGCAATTGTGTTGCGTAAATTTCCTAGTGCTTTATCAATAGCTCTTTGATAACCAGAAGGTGCATTTTTGAGACCAAACGGCATTGACAAATATTCGTATTGGCCGTCAGGCGTTACAAATGCAGTTTTTTTCTATTGAATCAGGGTGAATCGGTATTTGGTGAAAACCTGAGGCCATATCGAGGGATGAGAAATAATACGCTCCGTGTAGACGATTAATTTGGTCATTAGTTAGAGGTAGGGGGTACTTATCCGCTACCGATACGGACGTCGTTGCACCATTTTATTATTATCTTTTAAACGAATGTTCAGAAGCCCTGTTTTAACTCTATTCATTGGCACACCGTTAATAAAGTTGCCCTTATATTCTGTTAACATTTTAATTAAATTTATTCTATCATTCAATTCTAAATCGGTATTTACTTCATCAAAATCAATTACATTGCTATGGCACATTTGAATACATTTTTCACGCGTTATGGCCAAACCACTACTAAAATGTACCGAAATATTTTGGGATATTAAATCACGTCCTATTATTATATCATTAATAATACTGTCATCTGGTACTACGTGCAAAACCAACTCAATATTTATATTTTCGATTTGAGCCACAGTCAGAACCTGTTTAGTACACATAATGGCGTTTCCCCCAATACCTTTCAAAAATACCAAGCAGTCTTGTTCTTTTCCTTTTATAATTGCGGAAATGCTTGTCTTTACAAGTGAGCAGTCTGAGCCAGAGTCAAAAATAAAAGGAATAAACTTACCATTTTTCAATCTCAACTGTCCCTTTGGGAGAGCTTCGCTAGTGCAAACGTTAACAAGCCGTTCGATCGGTTGGGTAGAGATACATTTATTTTCTTTCTTTGGGCACTTTGTTGCAATATGGCCCACTTTTACCACATGCAAAGCAGGTCACTGAATCCATTTTCCTCCTGGAGAGATTTTCCGGCTCACGACGGGTAGTTTGCTGTTGCTTCCTGAAGCATTGGTTAGCTTTGTGTCCAATTCTTTCACACTGGTGACATCTTCCGGCGAACTCCGATGAATTAAGCGTAGCACGGCGTTTCGGATTGATATGATGATCATTACGAAATAACGCCGGCCGTTTGCCTAAATGTCCGCGCATAGCTACACAAAAACTTTTCAAATCTTTCGGAACAACCTTCTGAAGTTTGCGTTTAAGCGTTTCATTGCGTTTTCCGATCATGTGGCACGCAAACAACGTGGCTAAAGCTTCATCGCTTTCTCTTGATTTTATTAAATGTAATGCAAGTCTAATTACATACAGTCCTTCGTCCTGTCGTCAGGGCATTATTCAAAATATATGTAGGATAATCAGGGAGATCTATAACGGATAGGATAGAAGAGCATAAAAGAGATATTCAATATAAGAGAGAGAAATCAGCATTTGCCACACACCTCATCGCAGAAAATCATAGATTTGGAGAAGACACAATACTACACATTGAAAGAAAAGTAAGGAAATTGGATGCCTTAGAATTCATGGAAATCAATAGAAGAAAAGAAACAGGACACCTGCTAAATGAACAAACTGAATTGTCAAAATCCCCATTATTGAACTTGTTCAATTTACCACCCTCACTCACAAATGTATAAATACACAACCCTAGTTTCATAACGTACCATTCTTCGCCTGAAGAAGCCACAGTGTGGCGAAACAATTGTTGCGAAAAATAAAAGCATACTCTTTGAAAGTTTGTGTTTTAGTTACAACACCTAACAGAGAACAAAAAATGTTATGAGAATTTTAATAGTAATTTTTTGAAACAGCGTTTCGTGGAACCAAATAAATTAAACCATGAGTTTTTATTTAATGTATTAGCAGATCTTAGGATACGGCTAAATGAATTATTTTGTAAAAACATAGTTGTATGAGTCTTAACACTAAATAAGTCACAATGTCTAAGAGAACGTTTTAAATTGGAAGCATATAAGTTAATTTCCGAAAGCAGAAAGGGACAATAAATATCGGCATTAAGTAAACCGTACAAAAAGCAGAGATCAGTAATATTCCTGCGATCTTTAAGTGATGACATATTTAGTGTTTGCATTATTGACTCATAAGAACCTTGAATGTGTTGTATGCCCAGTTTATATTATTCCATATTGCGTAAAAACCGATTGTGAATTGATTCAGTACGATTTATATCAATATTTAAATACGGCGACCAAATCAGAGTTCATATCCTTTGAAATGTACCATACAAAACCCCACAGTTTTATAGCCTTATCACATACCTTGTTTATATGACTTTTAAATGTCAAGCGGCTGTCAAATATTACACCCAAATCTTTGACAGAATCAGCACATTTCAATGGCGATAAATTAATAGTATAATGATTATTACATAAATGGGCATGCACTCCTAGAAAAGAAAATTGAGACACATTTTTCATGGTGACATGGGTCCAATGTGGGAACCTTTCGGTACACCAGAGCAAATTGTTATAGGTTCAGATATAAAGTTTTAAACCCGAACTCTTTGTGTTCGATCACTTAAATATGCTACTGTAGTATGTTTGTGTTAAAACCTAATACTCCCAGCTTCTCGATCAATACCAAGTGATTTACTCGATCAAACGCCTTTGAAAAATTGGTATAAATCGCATCAACTTGGAACAGTTTCCCATCGAACACCGCCTGAAGAAGACCAATGCGACTTGGTCGAAACGTTGCAAATCGGTTCTTTTCAGAACCATCAAAACTTGCAAATTCGAAGATTAAAGCCGAACATTGACAATGTACATATATATATATATATATATATATATATATACAGGGTGTCCCGTTAATGCGGAGAAATGGCTAGACCAAAGATTCCTGAGGTCAAAATATGACGATTTAACACAACTTATGTTATCTATATCCAAAAATTTACGGTTAAGCCGGAATTTGGCTTCAAAGTTTAAATTTTTTTTATTTCTTTTGTTTATAACAAGTGAACTCTTTATTTGATTTGAATGTAATTTATTTTTAATAACTACCATAATATAATACACCATTTCAGTTATTATAATTATTATTGGTTAACAATAAGTATAAGAAACAGTAGTACCACCACTTAAAAACTAAAATATTTTTTTATTGGTGGATCTAATAAAAACTAAAAAAATACTGCTTGAAAGACCATTTAATTTAAAATCTTTTTCATCTCTTAATAATATTTGATATCTTTTACGGTTTTCTCACAAAAAAATAAAATATATATTTTTTATCTAGTAAAAACAAAATCTAGTTTTTCATCGAATCGAAAATAAATGTTTTTCGTGGCCGTCTTTGTTTAAAAAATGTAAATTATGTATAATAATAATTATTTAGTGTCTTTTAACAATTAATTTTTAACTTTATTATAGTTAATAAATATTCATATTTGGAACAAACAGATATCTTGTTTGTATTAGGATTTTGCAAAGAAAATTGTTTGAAAAGTGTTAGATGTTGTTTTGATTTATTTTATTAATTGATATTATTTAATTTTTATTCGATTGAGTAAGTTTATTTACTTATTAATGAGTGCATAATGAGTATACTATATTCATATTTTATTTTTTTGTGCAAAAACCGTACAAGATATCAAAAACTAATAAAAGTCAAAAAAGTTTTTAAATCTAATGCCCTTTCAAATAGATTTTTTTTGAATTTTATTGGATGCACCAATAAAAAAATATTTTAGTTTTTAAGTGGTGGTACTACTGTTTTTTATACTTCCTGTCAATCGCTAATGTCCACAATAACTGAAATGATGTATGATATTATGATACTCTTTAATAATAAATTTCATTCAAATCAAATAAAGCGTTCAATTGTTATAAACAAAATAAATAAAAAAAATTGAAACTTTCAAGTCAAATTCCGGCTTAACCGTAAATTTTTGGATATAGATAAGTTGCGTTAAATCATCATATTTTGACCCCAGGAATCTATGGTCCAGCCATTTCCCCGTATTAACGGGACACCCTGTATATAACGGGTGTCCAACAATTATTGCAGTCCTGGGTGGCGTTGGAATGAAAAACGTAGGTCGATTCTTACATGTGCCGAATAAATGAACTGACATTTTAATTGTCAAACATAACCTAAACGTGCATTTAAAGTATTGTTTAAATGCACGTTTAGGTTATGTTTGACAATTAAAATGTCAGTTCATTTATTTGGCACATGTAAGAATCGACCTACGTTTTTGAATCCAACGCCACCCGGGACTGCAATAATTGTTGGACACCCGTTATATATTTATGTGTTCAACCTTATACTATTTGTAATTTATATTTATTACTTATTTATTAAGTCAATTTTAAAGTGTCTGCATCTATGCTAATTTTTACTGGATTTTTCTTATTTTTATTTATACATGTATTATAATTCCTATTTGTATAATGATTTATAATTATTTTCATTTAACTGCTATGTCAATGCGCTATGTATATACATATATTTATATTTTTTGATGTGTATAAGCTTTGTTGTATTAGCACAAATAAATCTCTATCTATCTAAATAAGAGTTTTACGAATTTTAAAGGAAAAAACTGCATTTTAAGAATTTTCTTAACTTATTTTCTCAATTCTCGAGGAAAAAGAGTTAACTCTCTAGTATGGCTGATTTTCCTAGTCCATAATGTACCAATTAACACTTTTGTACAGTTCTGTAGTCCTATATAGAGGATAGAAGAATTTTTCAACTTGGGGTTACTAAATATATGTGCAGTTATGTAACAAAATTGAAGTGGTGCAGCTAAGGGTTAAAAACGTTAGGTGATGAGCAAATTTCAAATATGTTTTAATTATCAAGACACTATAACAGACAATAATCAGTAAATATTTCATCCTGGCAAAAAATCATGTTGTACGGTGTAATTAGTTCTTTCAATTCAATGTAATAAGTATAATATAAATTAATTTACTATTTCTTTTAAATTAAAAAATTTGATATTTTATAATTAAGACTTTATGTATAAAAATATTATACAGAAGAAAACTAGAGCGCACGAATTCGTTAAGGAATAAATTTAAATACGTTTGATAACAATATAAAGGCCCAGTAGTAAAGGTCTAAATTCAGTTTTCGGCTTGCTTATTCGCAAACGAGGCGGTTTTAGAATGGAGACCAGTCGCAGCGAAGTAAAACATTTTTATGACGATACAAGCGTCTTCGTCACAGGCGGTACCGGATTTTTGGGTAAAATACTAATAGAAAAGTTACTGCGGTCGACTTGTGTGACGAAAATTTTTATCCTAATCAGGACCAAGAAAGGTAAAAATGAACAGGAGCGTTTTAAGGAGATGTTTAAACACGAGGTGGGTATATTATAATATTAAATAATCAAATATCTTTTTTAACCTTTATTTAATAAGATGTTTATTCTTATTTAACGGAATTTATTTAATAACTGTAACTACGTGAATTATTATTATTTATCGCAATAAATCACTTTAGTCCGTTAAAAGGTAGCTCAGTTATAACATTGATTGAAATATTGTACAATTTTTCAATCAACGGTTATAATTTCACAACAAAGATTATTACGGTATATACTTTCTTCACTGCACTCTTGATGAAACAAAATTATAATATTAAGTAATTTAAAATTAAAAGCCTTTTTCGTTTCATATTGTTATATTCAGGAAACTGAAAATAACAATATGAAACTAAACAAGTGTTTTAATTTGATTCTTAAATGTTGTCGACGTTTACTTGGTGGACCATTTTGATTGAAAATAAATAAAACACGTTTCGCACAGTCTATAAATAAATGTTGTTGTAAAAGAAAATGAAAAGTGTTTAATTTAGTTTTAATTTGAAATTGCCTAAGGAACTTCTTAAAGAAATAACAGAAACAATTATTATTTTAAATAAAAAACAATTATAAATTAGCCAGAGAAAATATATCCAAAAAGCGGTTTTATAATACGTGAAAGAAGAATATACATATAAAAATAGTTTTTTAAATGTACATAAATTTCAATAGCCGACACCGAAAGTTAAAATGTATTTAGAAAAAACATAATAAATTTCAATTTAAATAAAGTGGTAAAACAAAGTCATTGCGTCTTCTCATTCATTATATTCATGATATACCATAAAGTAAACGCCTCCACAATTAAATATTTAATCTTCTTTACCTTATTAGAAACTAAAAAAAAATATTTTATTCGCGATGATCCTAATTATTTATATTTAAAAGTTTCTTTATTCTATATTTTAATGCAACTAATAATTTGCCTTTAAAGTAATATATTTGATAAATATAATAATCCTTTGGTAAATATAATATAAACTGTATTTCTATTCTAGATATTCAACACAATAAAACAGAAGAATCCAAATTTCCATGAACGTATATGTTTAATTAGTGGTGATTGTGTTCTTCCGAATTTAGGAATTAGCGAATCAAATTGGGATCTACTTAAGGCCAATGTGAATGTCATTTTTCACTGTGCTGCAACTGTTCGTTTTGACCAACATATAAGAACAGCCGTATACATTAATGTAAGAGGGACTATAGATATCATAAAACTAGCGAAAGACGCGAAGAATTTAAAGGTAAGTATTCGTATTTCCTTTGGAGGTCATTATCTATAACTCCAAATATTTCTTTTTTTATTCGAAAAGGCTTTCGTTCACGTATCAACAGCTTTCGCTAATTGTCCTAGAGATGACATTGATGAAGTTATTTACGAGCCACCAATGTCTGCTAATAAAATATTACAAATTGTTGAGTGCTTGACGGATGAACAACTTGAATCTTCTACACCTAGGTAGGTTTATTATAATTATTAATAGTATTTTTAAAACTCAAACAAATAGCTTTGTAACCTAATACTTTTATAGTTCTTTGTTCGAAGTATGAATTTGTATTTTTTTTTTGTTGAAAAATAGCAGTGATTAAAATGCTAAATTAGAGTGGCAATATGTTTTACTGGCTTTAACAAAAATTAAAAATCGCCATTTGTTATGACTATATGAGAAATAGAGAGATGAATATAGTATAACCCAAACCTACAGAGAACCACACACTAATTTTTATATCATATTTGATCTCACAACCGTTATATCGTTCAATTACTTTTACTATTGCAAGCCAATTGTCTAATGGCGCTAAACTGACACAATATATTAGTATTATAGGAAAATGGCCAAATACCTATTCCTTTACAAAATGCATTGCTGAAGATGTCATCAGAACTGAAGCTGCTGGATTACCTGTTGCTATAATCCGACCATCTATCGGTAATTATTTAATTTATCAGAGTAAACGTCATATAAGTGTCCTTATAGATAATTAAAATCTTTAACTAAGCATTATTTAATATGAATAATATATTTAGTAACCTCAACGTATAAGGAGCCAATAACTGGATATATCGACAGTTTCAATGGAGCCACTGGTGTAGCAGTTGGAGTAGCTTTAGGTGTCCTAAGAACTTTACCTGGGGATCCCGAAAGTTTAGCGGACATAGTACCTGTTGACTACGTTATAAACATTATGTTGGCTTCAGCTCTGAAAGCTTCTCAAAAGTAAGACCAGTTCTAATTAATTTTTTATCTATAATATGCGTATATACAACTTTTTAGGAAAGCAGAGATGGATAAGGATATTGAAGTATACAATTTTGTATCATCGCCCGAAGCACCTCTTAATTGGAGTAAGTTTAATTACTAGTATAATTTCATTTTATTGGTTAAAAACATACCACACATATTAGTCTTTTTTATAATAATATGCCAGTTCGTTATTATGACTATGATCAACAAACAAACAAAAATTAAAATTTTTCTGAGAATATCAATTAATACTTTTATTAACCGTTATTATGTGCTAATTATTAATAACAAAATTTTAAGTTTATATACAGAGTCTATTATAAAAGTAATGCCAATTTTCTGGGGAAAATATCTTTATTGATCGCAAATGCTTAAAATTCTTCAAAATATTCTCTCCCCAGCATCAATACATTTAATTATAATAATAATAATAATAATTCTTTATTCGTGCTACAACACATTTCACATGTCATATAAAGGAAAAAAAAATTAGATGTATATACTGAGATACAATATAAATGAGTTAATGAAAATAATGTTTAAGTAAAATTAATTTAAAAAATGTATAATCAAATTTAATAAAAAATAATTAATGACAATATATAAATAAATCAATCAATCAATTTCTCGAACTGATGTTGGTAGGCGTTCCTTGTATTCCGTGAATGGATTATGTAGTTCCTGGATTAGTGGGAGTCTCTCCTAAAAATATATCTGCTTATTTTGATGCCTGCTGGCCTGTTAGATGGATCCGTTAACACTTTGTGATCTGTCAAGTTTACACTTAGTTTAAAACTAAGTTTCGGATTTTGTTTGAATTTTTGTTGACTAGTATGTATTTATACGAGCTTCCATTTTTGACAAAATTACATCCAGCTGTACTCTGTTTATGAAAAGCCAAGTTTTCTAGGTTCCGAAGAAATTATGCTGATTATTTTGTTTTCTCTATTTGGTATTTTCCCTCTATATATTGTTGTCATTAAATTAATTGCTTTCTTTTGGTTCATCAAACTGCTTAACTGTAGCAACGACAGAGTGTTGCTGGGCGCGAGTTATATTTTAGGAACTTGGAAATTACTTTTTTAAAAAGATTATTAATTTATTTTTCACACTTGTGCTACAGCGAACTAACAGTGGAATGAATACATGAGTGCGGTAAGGTGTATTTATAAGATTATATTATCATTTCTTCGTCAGCGGAATGTCGGCGTGGGTGGTGCGATAACTCCTCCATCCGCAGAAGTGACTTCGGGGTCAAAATGGGCCTGATGGAACGTCCAGGGGGATATCGTCTTGCACAGAAATATTTCTTTTAATTTTTTGTTTAATTATAGGAACACATTTAATTATTAAGAAAATTATAATTATTATTAAAATGAATGGTATTGTGTATTGCAGCCAGTTAGTTTCTTCTTTCTGAATTTCAATTAATTTTTGTGATTCAACTTGTTTTTCCAAATTATGTATATGTTGTTTTAATGTAGTGAATTTAGACATGTCTACTCCTGTTAGGTTTAATGGTTTTAATCGGTTCGTTTCTTGAATTTCGGCTTCAATCTTTATATTGGACATTGTTATTATTGACGGTGAATATTCGCTTTTAAATTTTGGTAATAATATTTTGTAATCAAAGTGGCCGTTACATCCATATGGTAGAGTAATTAAATAGTTTCCAAATATTGATTTTCGTTGTTTTGTTTTAGATGAACATTGAATTTCGATGGTTTCCTGATTTGCGGCAATTAAAATCCATGTGTTGCTATTTTCAATTCTTATAATTTGGTTTCCAAAATTAGAAATCTTTCGAGGCGACCACGTTCTATGGGTGGCATATGTGATGAGTTTAACAGGACATGTTTTTTGTTTTATGTTTTTTAAAACTTTTGCTTCACACAAATATTCTAGGTTTTGTAGATAAATACATATTTCGTCTTGTTCAATAAATATCTTTTCGTTAATTAAAATAAATTTTGAGTTTGGAATTATTATTTCGTTGTTTTCATTTGGTATTGGGTAAAGTTGGTATTATTCATATTTACTTTTTTCGACGAGTGGTATTTTTATTATGAAGTAAATTACAGTTTCTTTTTGATAAGTGTTAATTTTTATTATTTCTTCGTATTTAGGAATGTTCTCTAACGTCGGTTCGAATAGGAGTGAAGTATCTTCTAATTTTTGTTGTATACTAATTAATTCGTTTTGTAGTTCAGTGGGCTTAATTATGCTGGGGTGCATTTCCATGTGTTTTGCAAATGTTTGTGCTGTTATTATTTGATCCAAATAATCGTTAATTTCATTGATAGATTCGATAAGCGCTAATTGTGTATTTGTTGATATTTTCGTCCAGGCACACTTTGATATTTTTTGTAATATTTTTATGTCTTCGACAATAATGTTATGGTTTTTTATTAATATGAAAATTGTTGTATTTGTTTGGTCAATTAATTCCTTGGTAATTGATATTTGATTTTTTATATCGCCTTTTAGCATTTCTTCGTTTTTAAATAAATTGTTAGAATTAGTTTCATATCTTTTTCCGTCTTCGGCATCTAAAGTTCCGGTGATTGTTTTTTCATGGTTCCGATAAAGTCAAAAATTCCTCTTTTATTTCTGTGTGATGGTAATATTTCTTTAATTAAATTGTTTGTGCGTTTTGTCTCCTGTTTTAGCATGATTAATAGTTGTTTGTTGAGGTCTGTATTTTCAGTGCACGCACTCTCATAGTGGCTAATTTGGTCTTCAAATTCTTTTCTATGTTCTTTGGTTTTACTTAATGTTTCGATGATTGGTGTAATATCAATTGAGTGGATTAATTCCCATTCAGATATTATGTTGCTCGCTGTTCCCATTCGGAATGCTATTAGTCCTAGGTGATTGGGTATTTAATGATGATTTTAAATTACTTAGATGGACTTTTTAATGTTGATTTGTCTTTATTTGAATATCTGCAACATATTGAAATTAATTTATAGGGACCATGATATTTAGCGGTGGTTTTGTGTCCTCTTTTTATTTGTTCTTTGTTAGCGATTCCGTTTATGTTTTCGATTTCTTCGCCATATAGAATTTCTTGAGGGGTTTTTCCTGTGTTTGTATGTATTGTGTTATTGTAGGCCAATAATGCGAGTTTTTTTAATTCTTCGATACCTTTTGATTTTGTTTCTTCTTTTAATCTAAATATTCGTATGTGTTCTAATAGAGTTGAATGTAGTCTTTCAATTGGTCCATTTGAATCAGGGTGATCTGGAGTGACGAAGTGAATTTCGACGTTGTGTACTTCCAGAATATCTTGTATTAATGTGTTTTTAAATTCGGTTCCGTTGTCTGTAGTGATTTTATTCGGTATATATATATCGAAAAGTATTCTATTAATTTGTTTGCTGCTGCTGCTTCTTTGCATAATATTCTATTTGCGTATCCTAATTTTGAAAATGAATCGATGATTGTCAGGAATATTTTTTGTTCAATTTGAATTGTGTCCATAAATAAATGTTCAAAGGGTTTCGTTGATGTTGGGGTTAAATTCAAAGGTGAATGTCTGTCGTATTTTGCTTTTTGACAAATTTCACAGCTGTTAATGTAGTATTGGATGATTTTTAGCATGTTATCAAAATAGTAATTTCGCTTTAATTTATTGTATGTTTCAGTAACTCCTCGGTGATTCGTTTTTCCTTCGTGATACATTGTGATTACTGTTTTTATTTTATGTTCCGTTTTTAAATTTTTGTTTTGTTTAGTATGCCAAATTATTTTAGGTCCATTATTATTGAAAATTTCAGAATATAATTTTGATAATTCTGTATATAATTCTTTTCTCGGTGAATACATATGGAAGTTTTCTTTTTCTGCGGTGTAATTTTTTAAGATGTCTACGAGATTTTCCTTTGAGTAGTTGACTTGCAGGTATATTTTTGTAATTCTTCGTTGTCCCAATTTTTCGATCTTTGTTCTCTTTGGATTTTTAGCAATTTTTATTATAATTTGGTGTCTTTCTTTATTATTGGGATCTCCACTGATTTTAATGGCATCTTTTGGTTCGTTAGTTCTCGTTGAATGAATTGTATCTGTGGTTTGTTCGTCTATAATTTGTTGGGTTTCCATGAGTTCTTCGATGTTTAATGGAGATTGTGGATTTTGATAGTTGTGTATTATTGGAATTTCGGGTGTGTTTACTGTTTCTCTCTCTATGATAATTTCGTCTAATAATCTATCTAGATTTTCATCTGGATTTCCGGCCATTGATAAGTTGTCAATTGGGTGAATTTCGATAGGTGTACGAGATAAAGCGTCGGAATTTGTGTTCAATTTTCCTTTCTTGTAAATTACGTTGTAGTCGAATTCGGAGAAATCGGGAAATTGTAATATTGGACTATTTGTTAAAAGATGTTTACACGTTTCGAATGCTTTTATAAATTCTGTTGTGTGTTCGATTTGAGCTCCCCTTTTTAGGCATGACGTCATTGGTTTAGTTAATTTAGCGTAATTTTTAATGAATTTACGGTAATATCCAGTTAGTCCTAAAAATGCTTTAATTTGTTTCACTGTTTTCGGTAAAGGGTATTCCAAAACGGCTTTTATCTTATCTGGATTTGGTGATATTCCTTTTTCTGTAATAATGTGTCCAAGGTATTTAACTTCATTTTGTAGGAATTCAGATTTGTCTAGCTGAATCTTGAAATTTGGTGCTCGTAATTTGTCAAATACTTTTCTTAAACTCTGAATGTGCTCTTGTAGGGAACGTCATCTAAGTAAACGAGACATATGTCTTGAAGTCCGGTAAGTACATTATCCATAGCTCGTTGGAATGTTGCTGGTGCATTCTTTAATCCAAAGGGCATTCTAAGGTATTCATAATGTCCTTTATCTGTTGAGAAAGCAGTCTTTTCAATGTCGCCGTTATGCATTTCAATTTGGTGGAAACCGCTGGCAAGGTCCAATGTGGTGAAATAGTTGCATTTCCCTAATTTATCAAATATGTCGGCAATGTTTGGAAGTGGGTATTTGTCATCAATAGTTTTTTCGTTGAGTTTTCTATAGTCTATTGCTATTCTCCATTTTTTACGTCCACTTTCGTCGATCTTTTTGGGTACAATCCATAAGGGCGAAGACCATGGTGAGCTGGATGGTCTTATTATACCTTGTTGCATCATTGAGTTAATTTGATTTTCTATTTCTTCTTTGTGAATAGGTGGATACCTATATGTTTTAGTATATATCGGTACGTTATCAGTTGTTCTAATTGAATGTTTGACTTGGTTTGTAAAAGACAATGGTACTCCAGGGCAGTACATTATATCTCGATATTCATAACATAACTTTCGCACTGCTGTATATTCTTCTTTATTGAGATATTGTAAACGTAGATTTTTTTAATTTTGTTTTTGTAATGCGTCTAATTCTTTTGGGTCAAAATCTGTCTCATTTTCTGTTGTATCAATGTTGTTTAATTCGAATTGTCCGGGATGAATTCGTAATTCAGGTATATCAAATATTATTTGTTCATCTGTTGGATTTATAATAAGGAGATTTGTGCAATTATTTTCAATTTTACAAATTCCGGCAGGTATTTCCAATTTATTTTCGAATGTATATTTATTTAAAATTCCTTCTATAGTTTCGCAATAATTTGTTATTAACTTTATTGGCATTTCCGTTCTAGGTTGAATTCTTATTCTTTTTTGACGTGTTAATATAATATCCTTAGTTGGTTTTGGCAAATGTAATGGAATTTGAGCATCTGGTGTTATAATTAATTTTTTACTGAAATCAATGACTGCATGTAATTTTTGTAATAAGTCGGTTCCTTATCCTTGATAATTTTGGTGAAAATTAAATATGTAATGTTTATGTAAAATATCTGGTCGATTAAAAATATGTGAGAGTCCTATGTTTATTGAACAATTATGATTTGATATTTGATGAGGGATTTTAATTTGGAATGGATCATATTCAATTATATCTGGGAAATATTGTTGAGCGATTTCTTCATTAATTAAAGTTCTTGTTAATCAAGTATCAAACATAAATTTTGCGTTTATTTCCGGTATTTCTATATATGGTTGTTTATGAAAATTTGCGACGTTTATTTCTATATATTCGGATTGGTATTCGAGGCTTCTGTTGGAAAATTTTCGTTTGTTTTCTTCGTAAATCTCTTCCTCATTATTTTGTTGGTATTCCTCTTGTTGATATTCTTCGTATTCTGGGTGTTCTTGATATTGTTGATAGACTTCGGGGTTATTTGCGTCTTCTTGACGGTATAGTTCTTCTACTATATATTTCGGTTGTTGTGAATGTTTAAGAGCTGTTGTACCTGATGATACTTCCATTGGTGTTGGTTTAGGAATTGTCTTGTTTGTGGTCTCTGGAATTGTGTCATTCTAGATGGGGTTATATTCCATGATTGTTGTTGTTTTCTATTTGGATATTGATTGAATTGCATTGGTCTCGGTGTAAACTGTTGTCTCGGAAATTGCATTGGTCTTGGTTGAAATGAGTTTTGTTGAAATTGATGTTGTGTTTGGGCTGGTCTTGGAGCAGGTGTAAAATTTTGTGGTTGATATTTGTGTGTGTTTCTCATTGGTAAGGGATTGACTCTTAAATTATGATTTGATTTGTTTATCTTTCGGTTATTTTGCTGTTGACTCGGATGTAGTTGAGCTCGATGATAGTTCATATTTTCTTCTTCTACTGTCATTCTCACTGCATCTTCTATTGTTGCCGGTGTTTTACATCTTAGTAGATGGCTCATGTGGCTATTTAATCCGGCTAAGTAAGCTTTTAGTGTAGTGGCATTATATAAATTTCTTTTTGCTGTTTTAATGTCGATGTGTAAATTTTGGCAATCTAATTTATTCAATAATAAGCATCTGATATCAATGCATTTGTCGGCAAATTGTAATGGAGTTTCATTTAATTTTTGTTTGAGCATGATTAAATCTCTTAGTAATGATTCTTCGTCTCTTTGGTCTCCGAAAAGTGATATTAAAATTTCTTTTAATCCTTGGAATGTATTAAATGGTCCTGCAGCTAGCATCATCGCTGCTTTTCCGATTAATTTTGATCGAATATGTAAAAGTGTAAATGTTATTCTTGCTGGGTCGTTATTTGGTGACATCATTTGAAGGACTGATTCGCACGAATTTAAGAATGTTGATAATTTTGTTGGTTCTCCGTCGAATTTTGGAATAATGTCCAAAATGTCTTTAACTAAAATTATTGGTACGGCCATATTGATTAGTTGAGGGTTTCTACGATTTTGGGGACGAACGTTGCAAGATTGATTGAAATTATTTATAAGGTCTTCTAATTCGTCGTTCATTTACTTACACTGTCAGGATTAAGATGATTCCACTGATTTTCATTGATGTTGGATTTGAATAATTATAATAATAGATTATTAAATGTTTAAGATAAATGATTATTGAATGTTTGTTTATGCTATTGTTTATATATATTTCTATTGTCGTCGATATCGTTTAATTCGATTCAAGCGAACTTAAATCAAACAATGATATCGGCATTTTAAGGATAGGATTTTGGAGAAGGTAATTCTCGATGGCTTCTTTTAGAGCTTTTTGAATATCCCACAGCATTTCTATCAACAGGACTAAATCTTATCATGACTTTAACCGAGTATTCGGGACGGTCGTCAAATTTTATTTCATTAAATTGTTGAGATGTTCAACTCTAGAAATTAAATTTGATCAATTACCATCTCTACAGTTGGCTCCAATTGACTGAACTGTAACCAAATTGTTAACTAATAAACTTCTATAAGAATTGATGAATAAATTGGCACCAGGATGTTGATTTAGTCCAGATTGTTGGCGAATTTGACCAAAGAATGATTTAAAGATCTTGGTAGTAGAAAAGACACATTCTGATGCAGTAAGTCAGTCACCAATAATTCAAAACCTTTAATAGTAACAATCCAGTTTTTTAATGATTGAGGAATAAACCTTTCAGTAGAGCCCTCTCTCTGAAAATATATATTTTATATATTCCTTCTAGCCTCTTTCCAAAATCGAAGATGAGGTGAAGACTTTGGTACTATACACCTTAATATCTTCCCATTTTTGGGATATAAACTTTGCCCATTGCAACTATCAAATAATTGATCAAAAAAATGAATCACCTGTGCAGTTTCCTTTGTTCGCTTATCTAGACATATTCCATCTTCACCTTTAAATGAAAATTTTGCAAAAAGGCTGCAACAGTATGACTAAATACTTGAGCTGCATGAGCTACTTTAATTTTGGACATTTTGGGCTCAAATATATGTTTGTCACTTAATTTTGGCATTATTCTTACTTCTCCACTGTGGTTGTCCATATTGTATGCATGTTCAATGTCTTTCCATATACACTTTTCATTATTTTCCCAAATTATTTTTTTTTTTAACAAATTATTATGAATACCTTTGAGTAAGTGTGGAGGATCATACAAAGGTATTACTTTCTTCCCGTTTATATTAAAAACTTTGTGTTACACCTTTTTTCATTGATTCTTCTTCTGATACTCTACATAAATAATTAATAGCTGCCCCATTTGCAGATCCTTGATCACACATTGTTGCAACTACATGTAAACCGCAATCATGGCATTTATTAATTATTTATTTTAAAGTACGCACTAAATCAATTTTTTTTATACCATTTGAAGAAAAACCGTAAAATGTAGGTTGTTTCCATTTTTTGAAATTCCTTTAATCATAGAGACTATTACACTGCTTGCAATTAAATTAGAACTATGGTCACCGAACGTTTGCAATCCTACTACACTTCCTGTTTGAATATTTAGATGAAGATGTGGCTGTATTGCCATTTCGTCGAACACTAACAAACACCTTTTCTCATGGTCTTCTAAATCGTCCGCTTTGCTTTTTAAATTATCAAATATTATATCATTATATCCTGGCATTACAGGTACTTTTCTTAGCATCCTAATTAAAGTGGATTTTGATGGCATATTAAATATTTTTTAAAGGAACCTATACATGTTTGGACTTTGTTTATAGAAAGTTACACCCAAAACCTTATCTTTAAAAGAAAAACGTCTTGACTGTGGTTTTTGTCCCTCCATACTTAACTGACTCATTATGAAATGCTTCATGATCGGATTTATGTCTAATGTAGCCATATCCATAATCTCACTCCTTGACATACGCTGTTTTCTTTTCAGTATTACAAGCTTTCTTTTTAAATGTGCACCTCTTTGATAAATTTTCCTAGCCTTTTGCTCCCCTTCCCTTTAATAAAGGTGATGTTGATTGTAAATCACGTTCGATAACAGTAAGATTTATATCAAGTTGTTCATTATTTAATAATAATTATCGTGCTGTGGATCTAGTATTTCAATTGAAGCCAACTGTTTATTCTCTTTATTTTCTATATTCATGGGCAAATGTGGGCACAGTTGAAGTTAATATGGTATTATTAGGTCCACAGTGTTTATTAGAAAAATGAATATGACAAACTTTTCTTTTAGCATAAATTTCATCGGGTGTCATGGTTATTAATTCTGAATTATCACATGCTTCTACCCATAACTTAAATCTTTCCATATCCTTATTTGGTTTAGGAAAACTATGCCTACTTGAAGTTTTATCTTCACAGTTCTTAACCATACACGTACGATATCTTACCATTTCGATAATATACGCTTGCAAATAAACACGTGTATGACTAACAAAGAAAAGAAAATTACTTACCTTTCTACAACCAGATGACAGCCAATATCGACGAAAATTGCAATCAGAACACCCAATAAACGTTTTAAAATATTTTATAGCGAATATTGGGCTAATAATCGTAAAATAATGCTATTGTAACAATTATAACCTACAAAACGTTAGCATAACTCTACAAGATCAGTGGATATTGTAGGGAACGCTTGGAAAATCTTCAATTTTGGTCTTTAAACAACTCCGTATGAGTGAAATGGCCCTGGAGCAAACTGGCGATAGGCTGCATTGGATGGGCAGACCCTTCACCATATTTCGCAAGCCGCTGCGATGTATGGTTGCGTCACAATAAAATCAATCGCATTACATAATTTCATAATAGATTTACATTTGGTAAACTAAAACATTTCTTATTTTCTGTTTCTTTAAATGTTTCTAACTTTACACTTCATTGTCAAAAATGATAAGTTTGATGATAAGTTATGTTTTTCTTCACCAAATTAAAAGCATCATTTTATATAATAGCTAACTTTTAGTAATCGTGTATCATATAGTAAAATTTCATTTAAATTATTTTTCTATTTTTGTCACAGACGAATTCATGAGACTGAGTTACGAACATGGTCCAAAAGCACCCTTTTCGAAAATTATGTGGAAGCCAGTTTTCATTTTGACCAAAGAAGAATGGCTGTACAAGATTCAGAGGCTTTTCTTACACTTACTGCCAGCCTATCTAATCGACTTTTTATGTGTACGTGTTGGAAAAAAACCAAGGTTAGTAGAAAATATCATAAAAGATAAACATAATCATTAAAAAACGTAATGTCTAAACAACGGTATATTTTTCTATAAACTGCAACAATATATTTATACATCAATTGATTAAAAATATGTAATATAATTTTATTAACTATAGTAAATATATTTAAATAAAAAACCAATTGTTTCTGTATAATTGAATATTTTGTTGTACTTCTAATATTTAATTGTCAAAAAATGCCAAAATAGTGTTATTCGTTATCAACGAAAGATAATAATATTTATTTAAGTTTTTAGCGTTAACCTCATAATTTTCTACAATCAGTTAATGATAATAAAATATGTTTAGTCAACCTAAATATTAAGCACTCAAATGAAAACTAACAAGTTTTTAATAGTCAATTGTCAAATTTTAGCTGTCAACTGTAACTGCTAAATGCCACACCTTCAAATAGTCAAATATTAAGCTTCCAATCGTCAATTATTAAGTATTAACCATCTATAATCTGTTCACCGTCATCTGTCCGATTTATAATTGTCAAATTATCAATTCATATTGAATTTCAAATTATCAAATTTTAATCGTTAAGTTTCTAATTATAAAGTGTTAAATTTTACCGTCAGCTCCTAAGTTATCAAATGTTAATTCTCATTCTTTTTGCTATAAGTAATTAGTTTTTATTTAATATTGATTGTCATGTATTAGCTTTACTGAAATTAATTTATTTTATTATTATATTTATCTTTACATTATTTTACATATTGAATTTTTTAGGATGATTGACATCTACAGAAAAGTCGACCACCTCAGTACGCTTTTAAGATTTTTTACAACTAGAGATTGGAATTTTGGAAATAAGAAAACGCAGGAACTTTGGAATGGTCTGAATGAAATAGACAAAAAAATATTTCCATTTTCTATGAAAACCGTCGACTGGAACGAATTTTACGAAACGTACTATCTAGGTGCTAGGTTATATCTACTTAAAGACCCACTAGACACAATTCCCTATGCGAAACGGAAGTTTTTTATTTTACACTGTTTGCATTATGCATTGTTGTCTGTTGTCTTAACTTGTGTGTTGTGGTTAATGTATATAGGGTGGAGTTACCTGTTGAATTAGTTAGAAAATCGCAAGCAAATATAAAGACGACCTATATTTTTATATATTAAATAAATTGTAAGAATAATGCCTCTATTTTTTATTTCAACCGAATTCCATTATACTAATTAAAACCAAAATAATTTATCACCTGTTTGATATTTGATATTTATTTATTTATCCAATGTGAATATAACAGTTTCGAGACTTACAAATAATCCTATAGGTACATGTATACAAAACAGTTTTATGTTTACACCCGTGATAAATTACTAATTTAAGTGAATCTTAAGTTTTTCTATATTTTTTTTTAACAAAATTTTATGGAATCGTTACTGACAAAATCAGCGAATATGATTCTGGATTATTGCTTACTTATTATGGACTAGTTTTAATACATTTTAGATCTCGTCATTGTAGTAAAATTGAAGACAAAATAAAATTCAGTTTACATACATTACCATAATGTATTATGTATATGTGTATAATTTTATCTTATTTCAATCCCAGGAATATGTGGTCCAGTCATTTCCCCATATTAACGGGATACCCTGTATACATATAGATTTTTCACCTATTAAAACTTCCCATAATAAAAAGGTAAGAAACTGTGGTGGCTAAATCATGACGTTTATCCCGAACGGATCATTCGTTTTTGAGATACAGCGCCCACAGTCATTCTTATTCACGAAAACAATACTTTCCATAGGGAATATATAGGTATTCTACATAGGGAAAATAAAAACCGCTATATGTATTGTTAATATTAAAGTACGTACTATTATTATAGATTGCATTAATTTTTGTAATAATGGGAGCTTATCGGAGGAAAAAGTTAATGAAAATTGAAGCAACTCATATTGAGCGTCTTAGACCAACACATTTTGTACACTTTCCAGATAAAAAAGTAAAACAGAACGTCAGTTTATCATCTAAGACAATTTCTATAATATTTGTAAGAAATATATGAATCTTCGTCTTCAGAATCATATAATTATTACGCATTAATATCAACGATTAACGATTTATCCCGTTGGGATAAACAAATTCGACAGCCTCGCTAACAAAGTCGCAACATTTCTAAATCTGACAAATTTGTATATTATCTCAGACGATCTTCATGAACCTTTTTAGTAGACTCGACCTCTGTAGCAGAAAGTTATACTGATCATTCATTTAAAAATAAAATTCAAACTAAAAAATCAAATTTTACATAATATTTAATTTTTAATATTAGTGATAGCATAGAAGTTAACAACCACCGCGTAAATGTATTACCCGCAAATACAAGTAAATTAGATAACATCGCAGGGACATTAATGGTATCCTTTAAAAATTGTCATAATTCTTCTAATATGACAGTTAATGTATACTTACTTAAGTAGAATCTTATAATATTTAATTAGTTATATTATAGTTATGTTCAAACGCCTATCGAGATCGAGTTTGCCAAGGGTGATCTAATCATTAACCAGAGCATCTAGGCCTCACAAGGCCCGTTGTGCCCCCTGGTTGGAACAGCCCTCCGTTGTTCTATCACTCATTTAAACACCCAAGGTGACGAGCAAAGGACAGCACAACATTAGGTTTCCCTAATGTTGGCCACGTTCGGCCAGAGCTCCCCTAGCATGGACTCTCTACGGTAGGCGAGAGCCGGGCAGGTGCTCTCACATGCTCTAGATATGGGGTTTTCCACCAGTCCCATAGTAAACAAGTGTTTCCTTAGCTGACAGTGACCCGTAAGGATACCTGTGATAAGACGCAGATGCCCCCGGGACAGTCGCAGATAGTATTCAGCTGTTTTCAGATTGGGTGAGCGCATTGCTTCCTTGGCCTGTCTGCAGCCTGAAGTGTTGTCCCAACGTTGTTTTAGCATTTTGAAAGCGTTTTGTTTGAGGATGTCAGTTAGGCATTTTAGTGTTAATTCGTGCTGAGAGCCGAACCAGCCCGCGCCACCTCGTTGCTGTTGCCTTCTTCATTATTGTGTCCCTTGACCCAGCGCAGCTCAATACTGTTTGATTGTGCTGCTTGTGTCAGGGTGTTGTGACATTCTTTAACTAGTCTTGAGGTGATCTTGTGACCACTCACTGCTAGTATTGCTGCCCTACTGTCTGTAAGGATTTGGATGTTCCTATCACGGATGTCACGGTGTATATCTCGTGATAGGTATAGGGGTATATCTCGTGATAGGTCCATTTGTGCGAGTAAATACCCGCCCCGGATCCTCTTTTGATTTTAGCACCATCGGTGTAAATTCGGATGGTTTCCCCGCCCTCTACTATCTCGGTTCCTGTGTTTGTTGATGCATTGAAGTGTCTGTTGAAGAGTAGCAGGGTGGCAGATTGTCCGTCTTCCTTCCAAGGAAGGTTGTCTTCTTGACAGCCTCCTCTAAGAGGTGACAGTGTCTATCAGCCCTGCCTCCTTTGTACCAGAGTCCATCTGAGTTTAGGCGCAGTGCTGCCGCCGTGGCTATCTCCTCTACATATAAGTCGAGAGGTGGAAGGCAGAGCATTGCTTCCATTGTAGCATTAGGTGTTGTTCGCATTGCCCCGATCGTGTTGAGGCATGCTATCCTTTGCAACATAGATTAGCATTGGTCTTACTACCGCTGTGTACAGCCAAAGTGGTATCTTTGAAGATAGCCCCCATGTCTGCCGCACAGCCCTCCAAATGCTTTTTTACATTTCATTTTGAGATATGGTTCCCACGTTAGCTTGCCATTGAGGATTACTCCCAGGTATTTGCCTTGTGAAGAGGACCATTTCAGTTTTTGGCGGGTTTATGGTCAGGGATTGGTCATTACACCAGTATTCAATTATTTTGAGGGCTTCCTACATCAAGCTGCATATCACCGTCTCAAATCTACCTGTTATCAGGATGTCATCTGCATATCCTATGGTGTGGATGCTATTGTCATTAAGTCGTCGCAGTTGGGTGTCAAAAACTATCTGCCGCTTCCCAATCCTCCTTGGAGAAGTTTGAGGGTATGGGTTCTGACCAACCTTCATCGGAGGTATTCGTATATCCTGGGAAATGGGTGTTAATGAGAATCTCAGCTGCTTCCGAGAGGTTAGAAGAGTAACTTCCATCCTCTCATTTTAGGCAACCTATTTGTCGTGAGAGATCCTTGGAGAGGATCTTTTTTAGCCTTGCAGCTACCGAGGTGGTTTCAACCTCCTCACAAAAAGACCTCCAGGCTACTCTTAGTCTTTGACTTATTAGTTTTTTATAGTCTTGTTGGAGGTTTTATAGACCATCCAGTCCGACTGTTGTTTTGATTTCTTTGCTTTATTAAAGGATTTTCTTGGAGATCTTCTGAGATGATCGAGTTCTCCGCATCACTAGGGTGTGGCGTTCCCGGAGTCTTCCACCTTTCTCGCAGAGCAGGAGTCCTTGAATGCTTTTATAGTGGAGTGTTTCAACGTATTTACATAGGCTTTACATAGGCGAGAGGTTGTCTATGTAGGCATTCTTGTCCGTCAGTCTCGGGTTGAGAAGGTAACGTGTTTTCTTACCGGTTGTATGTGTTAGTGTATATTTGATCCACCTATGATCCGGCATTGAAACCGACGGTGATACATGCCAGTCGAGGATTTTGTTTGAGATACCGATAGTCGCCAATGTAATGTCTATTACAGTTTGGCTCCGAGTTGTCACGGACGTAGGTTCAGAGCCTCGGTAATGTTTCTAAATTGTTTCAAATGATAAATTCATGGTGTGACTCACCTCTGTTATTAATGTCCACGCTGCCCCATATGATATGATGTGCGTTAGCGTCGCAGCCAATGACGAGGTGTAGTTTCTCCATCTCACAATGTAGCACGAGTTGCTCCAGCCCCCTGGTTGATGCGGAGGTATCGTGAGGGAGGTTAACGAGGATGGTGTCTTTGTTGCCGTCTCCTGCTGACAGACTTGCCACTTTCACTGGTGGAAAGCTGTGCCATAAGATAGGATGTTATGTGCTTAGGTATGTAGATACATGATCTAGGCTTACTATTTGTGGGATGTGTGAATATATTCCCATTTAACTTACCAAATCCACAAACCCTAGATTTAACAATCCATGGTTTTTGGATGACAGCTATTGTGTTCTGCAACGTGTCAAGGTGGCGACAAAGGGTTGCCACGGCCGCCCTACAGTGATGCAGGTTACACTGTATCACCTTTACGGCTGTGAAGGCTCCTCTGGGATGGATGTGGCACCCTCCTGGCTTCCGCTCGGTGTGCCCTCATCCTCCGTTTCCATCGGGACGTCCCCCGAGGTGTTTCTGTTGTGGCTAAATTATCCAGTTTTATAAGGAAGAGAATTTATAGCAAATCCTCCCTCGCTTTTCTTTAATTATCTGGGCATCTTTTTTTCCTACCCCGAAGACAAGTAGGTGTTCCTTCTTCTCCTCAACGTGGAAGACACACCAGCTCTTTACCTCCATTGCGGTGTTTTGTGCCACCAACCGCCTCTTTACCAGGTCTGTCTTCCGGTTGCCCCGGAATCCACAAACAAGCTTTCGTCACCGTTGGCAGCGTTGGCGGGGAATCCAGAGACTCACCCACATTTGTTGTCTTTTTCGTAGTAGCAGGTTGATCTTGCGACCTGCCGGCTACTACCGTTGTTAATTTGATTATGTCTATGCTAGTTGGATAATGTTTCATCCCTTTGGCTCCCCACCCGCCACGGAGCCAGCACTGGGGACGTCGATAATCGATCGCCAGGGATACCAAGGAAATATAGTCACCAAGGACGGGTTGCACTCGAACGGATGCCTAGCACATGTGCTGGATCCGTTGAACGCCCCTACGCCCCCAGGGACTCACCCTGTCGTAAGTCTGACCTTACAACGCAGCCGATTGATCGAAGTAGATTAGTTCCGACCGCCCGTTTAATGAGAACTCAGGCCGCCGTAGGTGACGCATCACGAGGGCGACTCAGTCACCAGGTTCCCTTTGTCCTCCCTTACGGGTCTCCACGCACGGCACAAACACGCAGGTAGCCTTGTGCACATCCTCGTATCGCCACCACAACGATGAGCGGTTGACCTGTTATTCGTCTGGATCCTCATGTCAGGCCGCATCCTGGCTATCCATTCAGTACGGAGGGGCCTCCCCCTCGACTGAACAGCCGATTCTCGCACCAACACTCATAGGACTGCTCAAGCCCTCTCACCAATGACAAGGTTCTACAGGTCCTTGAGATGGTTAAAACTTATTCTCCTACTCCTTTTAAACAACTATATATTCCTGGGGTTAATAATTTTTTCAATAATATTCGATTTTCAGTGTGTAGAGAAAGAAAAGAATGACGACATTACGCTAGAAATTTGATGACATCATTTTCGCCCTTCTGGTCTTCGTCTACAATCCTAATATAGTCAAAATCCATCTTCTTATCCATTTATTCACTATTCTGCTTATCTATACTTATTATACTGCATTTCTACTCATAATTCATATGTATTTAGCACAAAATTATTCATCCAGTGTTTTCTTCTTCTTTGTCTCCTTCTTAAGCCATTCCCCAGATGATTTTTCTTCTCTCTTAATTCACTATTATTATTATTATTATTGTCATCACATTCACTTTATTAATATTTTCCTGCCCTTCATGATTGATTTTCTACTCCATTACTCTTGGTCTTATCCATACTGCCATATTTATTTCTGGTTCTAACCAGCCGTTGACTACCATTTCGGAACCTCAACTTCCTCTCTATATTTTTAAATCCTTTCTACGCCTCTTTCACTTTCCTTCTCAACTAAATTACATTCCTTTAATAAACGACTCTCCACTATTTGCAATGCCTAATTCTGTAGACACTTTATTTGTTTCCTAAAATAGAATGCACAAGGGAGTCGATATTTCCACCCCAGCAAATCTTTCAGAAACCAAATCTGCTTATGTACCCATCTCCAACATTAATATCGGCCTCACGAAAGTATCTCACAATTTTAATGATACTCTGAAATTCCTTTCGCCAACTACTGCTACTTCTACTTCTTCTTTCTACTTCTCCCCTATAATACTTCACACTTTTCTCGCTTTTATTTGCATTTACATTACGCGTTATACTTATTTACTCGTATTTCCTTCACATTACTTTCAATAGGTTGGACAATTTTTAGCCACATTAAAGCTAGATTAATGTTTCTATTTTACCCCGCACACATGTCAGTGTAAGCAATAATGTGTCCTTCACTTCTTAAATTTTGAACATCTTTTAGGATGCATGAATCTATTTCTTGAGGACATCTTGATATAATAGTTTCATCCCAAACGTACATGTGAACATTGTCGTTATGAAAATTGTGACTACCCAAATTCATAGCGTACATATTACCTTTATAATATTCTACTGAAGTAGTCAACGTAATGTTTTTTGCAAGTCGAACGAAAAAAAATAATAATCTGAATTGCGTGATACTTGTTTTAGTGACTTTCTAGCTGATTTAAGTTTATTCTTGTCTTCATCATCATTCGATGCATTCATTTTGATGTTTAATCTTTGCGGGGTTGGTAGAAATGTAAATCAAAATCTTTTTTAAATATTTTTCTGTAAATCCAGTCATTAACGGCTTTTGTTTTATTTTCCTTGCAATGACGCTCATATAAGTTAAACATTTTCTTAAGAGTTAGATCAGAATATCTTCTATTAGGATTATGAGATCTGGTATAATGGGATTCAAATTTAGGAAAACGTGTTTTTTCTCTTTCTCGGTAATTTTTCTTCATCAACCATACACCCACGTAAATCATTTCCTACATTTTCAGAGTTTAATACACGTTTTAAGCGTCATTCACTTACTTTAAAGGTATCCAAAAAGAATTTTTACAGACGAAAACTTTTCCGTTTTTAAAACTTAACAAATAACTAAAACTTCAATTTCTTGGCAAACCTTTTCAGTTTTATTGACGTCTTCGTTTCACAGTTTTGTGCTCGATAGCTTCGTAAAGTTCGATTTATTAAAATCTTCCAAATACAAAAACTTTTTAAAAATATTATTTCTTTCTTCTTCTTCGTAATTTTTTATGCAAGCTTTTCGATAACGGCAGTTTTTGTTTAGAAAAAACTTTTGAAGGTACAATATTTCCAGTTTGAGTACAATATCATTTTCATAAAGCCTTAGAGTAATGTAAGTAACAATTTTTTTTTCTATACGAGAATTATTTGTAGTTTCAATGAAATTTAACTTTATCCTACTGCTTACATTGTGAGATGCTTTTAATGTTTTATAGCACAAGAATCATATTAAAAATGAAGAGCTATTTATTATTCATCTAATAGTATATATTCTTTGTTATTGTTTCAATTTAAAGCTGAAATATATAGGATATTAGTGACCGGTGTATTCATTCATTTTCAGAAAAATAAAAAATATGGTTTTAAATATGACCTAAAAAATTCAAAACATTATTGAATTGTATTAATTATTAATATATGTTTAACTATTAGGAATGTGCATTTAATTATATTAGCATTCAGCAGTGTACAATAAAGTTATTTTAATACACAATACCGTCATTTGGTTTATAATACAGTTATGTGCGCAATCTCATGACATGGCATTATTAACTCATTCATTATACCAGAGCTTCTGGAATATTAATATTTATTTTAATTAATTATTTATGCCTCAAACGTCAATGGACGATAAATGTGTCGCTGATAAAATAATTTCGATTCAAGAAATTTTTCACACGTCATTCAAACGGTTTTTTAATAGAAATACTTCATCATTACACATAGTCTCGGGACTTTAAATTTAAATCGTTTGCGGATTTTGTATAAAGTTAAAAGAGTCAAGGATTGCGTACTTATACATTATAATCTGTACTATATATACCTAGTATTCTATTATAAATATAATTAAAGCAAATAATTGCAAAGTTTAGAATACATTAATGATTCTGTGTATCCTAAATCAATTTTTATCCTACATATATTAACAAATATTAACGTTTTATTTGTAAAGAAGATATCTGAAATTACGTTCCTACAGTAGGTAAAGAATTGTTAAATACTTGGTTTGTTTTATTGATTTTGTATTTTCTCAACTAGTTTATTCCAACATTAGGTTTTTGGGATTACAACGTATACGAAAGTAGAAGTTTTCTATAATACAGTTTAATAATTCTTATTGGAACACTGGAATTAGGTTGTAGAACATAAACTTAGCCATCTACAAATACTGCTTCAGACACGGTCACTTTTTGGAGATTTTTGTACGCTATTGTTATACCATTGCAGAGTGTATTGCTTTCTTTTATTATTTCGTCCATGTATATTATAAACAATCCCGGGCTTAGTCCTCCTCCTTGTCGTAGTCAACCTTTTGTTGTAAATTGTTTTATTCTATTATTATTATATATTAGTTCTTGTAGATTTCCTTAATTATCCTAATTGTTTTTCCATCCACTCTTTTTTTGGTTAATGTCTCCCATAATTTGTTTCTTAATATTTTATCGAAGGCTTTCTCTAGGTCAATAACGGCTAGGTATACTCTTCGTTCTTCTGTAACATCTTTTGTGTCAGTTGTCTTACCATAAATATCCTGGATACTTCTTCCTGTTCTGAATCCACTTTGTGCTTCTTCTAGTGTCTGTTGTTACTGCTCTTATTCGTTTGTATAATATCTGTTCTAGTATTTTCATATTAGTGCAGAGTATCGTTATACCTCTGTAGTTGTCACAATTATTTCTGTCTCCTTTTGTGTGTATTGGTACAATTAGCGCCATCTGCCAGTCTTTGGGTATCTACTGTACTTTCCATATTTTGTTATAGATTTTCACAAATAACTCTGTTCCCTTTTTACCTATGTTTTTTTATCATTTCCCCTATTATTTGGTCTTGTCCTGGAGTTTTCCGTTTTTATATTTTCCTATTATCTCCATTAGCTCTTTTACATTTGTTAGATCTTTGTTGTCATCTTCATTTTCTTCATTCTCATTTTTATAATTTCTCTAGCAAATCTTTCTATAAAGGCGTTCTCTTCTTGTAATAGCTCCTGGATAAATGCTTTCTAACTCCTCATGATTCCTTCCTCTTCGTTAATTATATCCCCATCTTTGCTCTTAATATAGTTTGGCTCTTGTGTTTTATTTCCCCTTAATGTCTTCATTGCTTTGTTGAACAGTTTCTGATTTGCCTTGCTGTTTTTTTTTCTAGTTCTTTCCCAAAGCCCTTCTATTGTTTCTTTTTTCCCGCTGTAACTAGATCTTTCGTGTTTCCTCTTTTAACTTTATCTTTGACATAATTTTCAGTTTTCCTGTTGCCTATATAATTTTTTCTTGCTAACTTTTTTTGTTTTATTTACTCTCTTATCTCTTCCCTCCACCATGATGTTTGTTTATTTCTCTTGCTTCCCCTGTTTACTCCACAAACTTTTACTGCGGCTTCTAGAGTTACTTCCAGCTTCTCAAGCATTGCTTTTTCGACCATCGCTGTCTGTTCCTTGGTGATTTTGCCCAAGGGGTTGTTCTGGTTTATAATGGCTACTCGGAGGTGCCTAGAGGCAGCCTCCTTGTAGTTGGTCCCGTCGCTGTTCAAACACCTAATGTTATGTTCCAATAATCAATAAATAGAAAAAACTGGAGGGAGTTTTAATTCGTCCAAGATACAAAAAGTAAAGTAAGAAGACAAAATAATAATTACACTAATGACATTATTGACAATATCCTAAATAAGAAGCGAAAACTACTAATGGAATATTTTTACATTCAACAAAATCTCGTAAAATTATTAACGAATAACAAACCTTCTGCAAAATGAAAACCTAAAATTAATTTGAACTATTTTTTGAGCTAAATAATTTTAAGATTTAAGACGCAGAAAATAAGGGACCAAATTTAAATCAGGACATTATAATAATCAGAATCCTAAATCGGGTTTGTAACAACGATGATTTTGTAATTTACTTTTGAAATGCTGTAAAGAGCGAAACTAGCTGTAAACTAGTGTAAACAAACATTGCGGCATTTCTCTCTAAATGATGGTGGTTCAGAGATTAACATTTTACCGAACGGCGTACCATTTGTAGCGTAGGTAATGATAACTATTTGTTATTAGTCATTACATTCAAACTTGCTTTGGTTGCTGTGCTATTTGCAACACGCAAATTACTTTTGTATAATTCAATATCTGTCGAGGTATTATTATTCTATAATAATTATTTGTGGTTAAAACATAGTGAATTTTTCAAATCAGTGTATTTATGTTTAAAGATGTAAAATAGGTATACGTATTATGGTTTATGAATAATGAAATTTATCATAATATTGACAACACGTGTTGCAGCATACTTAATCTCATCACGTCAAGAATGATTTACAATGTTCCTTTCAATATAAATAAATAGAAATTGAAATTATATATTCATTTATATATGGTCTACAGCAAAAAGTTATTTTTTTACAGAAACGCCATTGATTTTTCCGATTTTGAATTGGTTATGATTAAAATATAAAAAATATTTATTTTCTAATTACTTGACTTATATAACATATGTATTAAGAATACATCAACTAACTACTTGTTCTATAGGCTACAGACCGAACGGCGTCATTTACGTTCGGTCTTATTAGTTAGTGGTTAGTAGATCGTAGGGAGATTATGATAGTAGAGATAATAAAGGTGAATTATGAAAAGATTGATTCTCGATTGAGGAGTAAACATAGTTACTTTAGGATATTTTAATTTAAGAATTAATAATTACTTGGGTTTTTCATAGATTAATTAACCAAATTGGTGTTCAATTGTCATAGTGCATACGTACGTACCCAGAATAAGGAAGGATCATATGAGAAAGAAGCTAACAACTAACAAGTGGTCACACTTGGTGATTTAACGCCAAGTTAGGAAAAGAAGAAGGTTTCGCAGGAATATATATATCGGCTCAAAGTAGAAACAGGTGTGATCAAAATACATGATATTGCGGACCACGATTTAATATACTGCAAAGTGTTGGTTTCCACCTCTAAATCAGATAAACTTTAACAAATCGCAAACTATATGATATTAATAAAATACATTTTCTTAATGACTTACACACCTTGCGCTTGGATAGATTAATATATTTGAACGATATTAATGATAAGGTTTCGTTTGTTAATAATAATCTATTGAAACTTTTTGATATTCATGCACCATTGATAACATCACGTCTTACTAAAAAGTTAGCGCCTTGGCTTACTAATACTATCAAACTTATGATGAAAGATCGAGATAATGCGTACAGAATATTTAAACACACTAGAAATTGTGGTGATTTTAACATATATAAAAACTGGCGTAACATTGTAAATTCAGCAGTTGCACGTGAAAAAAAGTCATATCTTAATTTTATGATAAAAAAGAATCCGAAGCACCTCTGGAAGTATTTAAAATCAACTGACGTAGTAAATGAAGGAGTTCGCAATTTCCCTACTAATTTAAAAGATGTAAATGCTATTAATTCGCTACTAATTAATTCTATGAAAACTGTAGCTGATATCGATCTGATTACATTTTATGCTGATCATCTACACCCTAACGTTACAGATAGATTTAAATTCCAACTAGTAGATAATGACATAGTTGAAAAGTTGCTCTTTTCTATCAAGACTAATGCAGCAGGATCTGACGGGCTCAGCGCAGCCATGATTAAAATGTGCTGTCCTCAAATTATTCCATATATTACGCACATTATAATCTGCTGTCTTGAACAATCTACTTTTCCTTATGCATGGAAATTAGCGTCCGTAGTTGTGCAACTACTTTATTAATTGTCGTTGATGATATTATCACTGCCACTGATAAACATAAGTTATCATGCTTAATATTAGTAGACTATAGTAAGGCTTTTGATACCATTAACCATGATATTCTATTAGCAAAACTAAAATATATTGGATTTGACTCAAGTGCTGTAAATCTACTCTCTAGTTTTATTTATAACCGTAAACAACAAATTATGATAGATAACGAAAAATCTTGTTTTTTAAAGGTTACTTCTGGTTTCCCTCAAGGGTCAATTCTCGGCCCTATTTTATTTACTATGTACTCCTCATTCGTTCCTGACGTTTTAAAATTTTGTACTTGTAATCTATATGCTGTTATACTCTTTTTATCTTAATCATATTGCCACAGCAAACCGTAATATAAATGACGATCTTAATAACCTTCTACTAATCTCTAAACGGCACTCGTTACACATCAACCCTAACAAAACAACAGCAATTTTATTTGGTCCAAGAAATATCACTGAGTTTGCAAAACCTTTACTCGATATTCAATTGGATAATACAACAATACCTTTTGTAAACTCTGTACGTAACCTAGGCCTAACAATTGACTCAGATTTGCGATTTAAAACTCATATTTGTAAATGTATCTCCAAAGCCTATAACAATTTAATTCCAATAGAAATTTTTTAAGTAAAAACACAAGGCGACTACTCTATAATACATTAGTGCTAAGTCATTTTAATTTTTGTGATGTTGTTTACAATCCATGCCTAGATAAAGTGATCATCGATCGTATACAGAAAGTTCAAAACTCCTGTATACGACTAATAAGGAAAATGATCATATTTCAGGTAAATGTGACCAGTTGAATTAGTTAGACAAGGCTAATATAACTGTTATACACTTTATCATAAAGTTATTCATTTTCATGCACCTCCGTATTTATATAATAAAATAGTATTCCGTACTTCACCTACTCTTATATATTGTTTTCTTTATCTTTGTACATAATTTTTGGTAAATAATAAAGACATTATAATAATAATAATAATAATAACTATTTCGGAAAAATAAAAAAGATGGACCTCAGAATTAACGAACCCAAACGCATGAAAAAATATCAAACCGTGATGCTGCCAGTTACAATAACGCAACTATTCAAGTACCTCGGAGTTGAGGTCAACCATATTAGTTCCTTAAGCGAAGAAATCAAGGAACGTATACTAACCGCTGTTACTACGCAAAGAAAAAATAATAATTTTAAAACAATTAAACAAGGATACAAAAGTCAAAATATTTAAAAGCTTATAAGACCCGCAGTAACATATGGCTTTAAGACATAGACAATTACATAAAAGACAAAGAACTGCTGAGAAATTTTTGAGCGACCAATACTACGAAAAATATTCGGACCAATACAAAACATAATGAGCTGAACCAAATAAGTAATGGAATGGACATTGTCAAACATGTTTTAGTAATACCAAGAACATGATGTGAATATATATAAATAGGTCCGGTTTGTAATATACTAATACATATTTATATTTATTAACAAAACTAGAATAATTTAATTATTTAATACAATAATGAAGTATAGAATAAATTGGAATAAGTTTGATAACACTATAAAGGCACAGTGAAAAATTTACTGATTTAGTTTGCTTGCTTGTTTGCTAACGAGGTGATTTCAGAATGGAGAGCAGTCGCAGCGAAGTAAAACATTTCTATGATAATACAAGCGCGTTCGTCACAGGCGGTACTGGATTTTTGGGTAAAATTCTAATCGAGAAGTTACTGCGGTCCACGTGTGTGACAAAAATATTTATCCTCATCAGAATCAAGAAAGGTAAAAATGAAGAGGAGCGCTTTAAGGAGATTTTTGAACATGAGGTGGGTATATTAAAAAATTAAATGATCAAGTTTCTAGTTTAGCTTTTTCTTTCTTATTCGATTAAATGTTATTGTTTTTTTTTAAATTTTAACTGAGTAAATAATTGTTATTTCATCGAAATAAATTAGTTGAAAATTAACATAGTTATAACTTAACAACAAAAAAGAGCATCCTAAAGAAATAACAATGAGAAATTTATTACTATTTTCAATAATTGAACAACTATAAAGTAGCCAAAGAAAAAACTATTTAAAAAATTAAAATTTAAAAGTAAAAATTCTTATCTACTAAATGGCTACAAATCAAAATCAATTTCTTACATTCGCTAAGACCATTTATATTTTAAAAGTAGAAGATTATTTATCAAGTTATTTTTTTATTTTATATTTTTACTTAATAATTTGCATTTAAAGTAATATTTTCCACAATTCAAAAGTAATACCTAATAAGGGTCCTCCGCGGACTTTAGATTGAATATTATTAGACTATTCCTATTTCAGATATTCGATACAATAAAACAGAAGAATCCTAATTTCCAGGAGCGTATAAGTTTAATTAAAGGTGATTGTATGCTTCCGAAACTAGGAATTAGCGAATCGAACTGGGATTTACTTAAAGCCAACGTGAATGTCATTTTTCACTGTGCAGCAACAGTTCGTTTTGACGAACACATAAGAAAAGCCGTGTACATTAATGTAAGAGGAACTATAGAAATCATAAAACTAGCAAAAGATGTAAAAAATTTAAAGGTAATTAGTATTTTCTTTCGAGGCCATTAACTGCAACTACATATATTTGCTTTATTTTATAAGGCTGTTGTTCATGTATCAACAGCTTACGCCAATTGCCCTAGAGAAGATATTGATGAAGTTATTTACGAGCCAGCAATGTCTGCTAGTAAAATTTTAAAGTTGATTGAATGCTTGACGGATGAACAACTTAAATGTATTACACCTTGGTGAGTGTATTATAATTATTTATAGAATAAATAAAGCTCAAACAAGTAGGTTTAAAAGCTAATACTTCCATAGCTCTTTGTTCGAAATTTGATTTTGTATCTCTTGTAGAAAAAAATAATTATCCTTTATAACAGTAAGTAAAATACTTAATTTATTTTAAGAAATATTTTCTACTTTCAAAAGTTATTATCATAATTTTAAAAAGTGGCGCCATGTTTAGTATTTAGTAATAAATAAATGTGTATTGTAAAGGGATATTGATCTTAAAATCGTTATATGGTACAATTAGATATATGATTATAATAATCCAATTGTTTAGTAGCTCTAAACTGACACACAAGTTTTAGTATTATAGGAAAATGGCCAAATACCTATACATTCACAAAATGTATTGCTGAAGATATCATCAGAACTGAAGCTATTGGATTACCTGTTGCTATCATCCGACCATCTATCGGTAATTATTTAATTTATCAAAGTAAAGTCATGTATTTATCGCTATAGATATTTATCATCTTTACTTAATCATTATTTATATGAATATTGATTTAAGTAACCTCAACATACAAGGAACCGATATCTGGATGGGTCGACAATTTGAATGGATCCTCTGGTGTAATAATTGGGGTAGGTTTGGGTGTCCTAAGAACTATGCTCGGGAATCCCGAAGCTTTAGCAGATACAGTACCTGCTGATTACCTTATTAACATTATGGTGGCGTCAGCTTGGAAAGCTTCTCAAAAGTAAGACCAGTACTAATTACTTTTTTATCGATAATGTGCATATATACTTTTTTTAGAAAACCAGAGATAAATAAGGATATTAAAGTATACAATTTTGTCTCATCGCCCGAAGCACCAATTCGTTGGAGTAAGTTTAATTACCAGCATAAGTTCATATTATTATTTAAGAACATTCCACGCTTAATTTAACTAGATTGTTAATCTATTTGTCCGTTGACTAGTATCAATGAAAATTGATTTTAAAATATTGCTCAGAATATCTAAAATAATAACTCTTAAATTAATTGTTAATATCTGTTAATTATTAGTGACAAGATTTTATTTTGTTTTAAATTCTAATTTTATATATGTATCCAATTTTGTGAAGAAAATCACTTTTTATATTCTATGCTTTTTTTACCAAATTTATATAATGTACTTGTAGTAAAAATTCACTTAAATAATTTTCTTATTTATTTTTTGACAGATGAATGCATAAGCCTGAGTTACAAACATGGTTCGAAGATGCCTTTTTCTAAAGTTATGTGGAAGCCAATATTCCTTATGACGAAAGAAAAATGGCTGTACATGATCCAGAGGCTTTTCTTGCATTTACTGCCAGCCTATCTAATCGATATTTTATGTGTACCTTTTGGAAAAAAACAAAGGTTAGTAAAAAAATAGTATTATACAAAAACACAGGTAATCATAGTTCCTAGGCAAGGGTATTTTCTTTTATAAACTAAAACAATGGATTTATAATGAAGAGAATAGCGGTTAGCTCGTTATGGAGATTTACTGGCGGATTGCGGCTCTGTTTGAAAATTTTTAATCACTCCAAGATATTAAGGTTAATGTCTTTGTAACAATTATGCAAGATTTTGAGACTTTATATGGCTGGAAATTGATGTTTGCATTCTAAAGAATTAATTGAAAATGAGTCTTAATTGAGATGGAATACACGAAAATGTTCTGAAAATTGAGTTAATCGATCTGTTTATAGTAACTATTGCAACTCAAATTCAACTTTTAGTGATATTTAGCTTCATTCCATTAAGACGGCACCAATCCACGAATCTATTGAGATCCTCCTCCATCTTTAGTATTTTTAAAGGCCGAGTATATCTAAATGTCATCCGTCAATAATATAGAAGAAGCCCAAAATAGGAGTGCTGGGAGATATCCGAAGTGATTATAAAAGGCACTGTACGAACAGTCAATGTTAACCTGACAGACAGATATGACTTAACTACTACTTTAACAATACACCACCGATACCCAAATTAAGCCAACGTATTTATCAAAATAGTATCAAATGCCTCAGAAAAATTAGTGTAAACTGATTCCACATAATCTCATCTCTTTGAAGCACCAGTTATATACTGCCAATAAATGTCGCTTTTGAGCATCCGGATCTAAACCCATACTGGTTTGTCCAACAAAACGCCAAGGCAACATACGGAAGTAATGGTATGGGACGATAATGGTCAACAATGTTTCCCAGGCCACTATTATGTATAGGTGTTATAAATGCTTACTTTCAACACCAAGCTTAGAGATTATCTGAATAGAGAATCTGAGAATCACAGTGAGCATGCATTGTACTATTTATACTAAGTGTGCGGTGGTGAGGATGGACCGGTGTTAGAATAAGTTCAATAATCGTGAGTTGGACAGGTCCGTTTGATCATTTAATAAATTTCCCGTTCTTTTTCTTTTATTGATTTCAATCGTTTCCAGTGTATTCAGTTTAGAATACTACATATAGCAGAAAAAGGAAGAACACTGGGTACACTGGAAACGATGGAAATCAATAAAAGGAAAAGAACGGGAAATTTATTAATATTGTCGCGAAGGGCAAAATTAATATTTGAAAGTGTTATCGTATTTCATTTACGAAAAATTACGAAAGTGATTAGAATATGAACTTTCAACAACTAACAGCCTCAACTATTCAGTTATAATGATAAATATTTATATTCGGTACACACGCGCTTAGAGGTGACATAATCAGGCTGTAGTCCAGAATATTTATATTTGAATTCAGGCCTTGTAAAATAAATTAACATTATTTTTGACGTCGTTATTAATACATTAAATACACTGTCCCAATGAATATTACAAAATGCTTGGCGCATACAATTAACATCAGAATGCCAGGAAAAATTATGATTATTATTATAATCAGCAATAATACTTATACCTAGCGCTGGACGGTGTTAATCGCATTTTACAAGGAGCATTTCCGCCACACTGACCGAACATTCTTCGACAATAGTCGCGTGGGCAAAAATTAAATCTAGCATTAACGAATTAAAGTTTGAAATATTATTAATTTGAAACCCGAATATGTCAGCGATAATAGAAGCATTAGAACTTACAGTTTGTACAGTTTAGTACAAACACCGAACTCACTGTGGGCTGAAGATCGTGTAACTCTTCTACGGCTGAGCGGATATACCGCTACAAAAATAAATTGGTGGATCCAAGGGTGATGAATACATAAACATATTCATAAAAGGACCACGTAGAACTTCAGAGTACATGGTACGGTTATTTTCTTCCTTAAAACCTTTGCAGCCCAAATTCACCATCAAAAATGGTAATAGACAAACTATGCTTCCGTTAATAGTAGGATGTTAGACTCCTCTAAGAGGGCGGAAACGTGGAAGTCTGGCAGTTTTGTGAGCAGACGCCGTATGTTTTGACACATTACACGCAGAGAAGATGTTTGTACATTAAGATTAGTAATATTATGTGCAAAAACCACATTGCACTTCTTATTGTCAATGATACATCCCTATGAAGTGAATGTAGCGTTTCTTCTAAAAAGTTGCGGTACACCACTCTGTAAGTCTTCCTGATTCAATTAACCCAAACGTTCAACGAGAACTGATGTTGAAAACGATCTTCAACTATCTCATGTGAAGTGTTTTTTTTTAATGAAAATTCCTTATTACATTTTTTAATTTGCTTCAATTAGCGTCAGTATTTTAGGAATTTGGACCAATGTATGTAAAAACCATTGAAAGAATATAATACGTGGGGGACAATCAGCAAAGAGAAGTACCTGAACGGGTTGTATGTGATAAGGGTACAATAAATAGTCTTTAAGAAATTTTCAAACAATCCATTACTTACATTCAAAGTATTTGCAGTTTTTCGAGTAGAAGTACCTGAATCTTCCACTATAATATCCAGTACATTATCTTCCATTTCTACCATTCTTACTGCCATTGGACTTCCTGGTAAAGTTTTTCTATCAAGAACATTAAAGCCCATAAATAAAATGCATGTCATTCATCTCAGTGTTCGTACAGCGGTTCACAAAAAAGAACTTTACTAACAAAAGTTTAACTAGTAAACAGAAAATAAACGCCAAACAGCCAAACTCAGTCTCAACAATTCATTCAAATTAATCAGAACGTAATACGCCATACTTTTATCATTAATAATTTTCAAAATAAAAAATTGTTTTATATAGTACTCAATTTATTATTACAATCCCAAAAATAATTTTTAGGAAAATAAACAATTATCAATTAATACTATATTTTAGCCAATTATTTTTACATGTATTTGATATATAAATTTTGTATTTTTAAGCATGATAGACGTCTACAAAAAAATCGACCACTTCGCCAAGGTATTGGGCTTTTTCACAATTAGAGAGTGGAATTTTGGAAATAAGAAAACGCAGGAACTCTGGAATTGTCTAAACGAGAAAGACAAAGCATTATTTCCATTTTCTATGAAAACCGTCGACTGGAACAAATTTTACGAAACGTACTTTAGAGGAGCTAGGTTATATGTGCTTAAAGACCCACTAGACACACTTCCCTCTGCGAAACGGAAGTTTTTCATTTTACACTGTTTGCATTACGCATTGTTGTCTGTAGTCTTATCTTGTCTGTTGTTGTTAATGTATATATGGTGGAGTTACCTGTTGAATTAGTTAGAAAATTGCAATCAAAAATAAAGACGACCTATATTTTTATAAATTAAATAAATGGTAAGAATAATGCCTCTATTTTTTATTTCAACACAATTCCATTATATTAATGAAAACCAAAATCATTTATCACCTGTTTGATATTTGATATTTATTTATTTATCCAATGTGAATATAACAGTTTCGAGACTTACAAATAATCCTATAGGTACATGTATACAAAACAGTTTTATGTTTACACCCGTGATAAATTACTAATTTAAGTGACTCTTAAGTTTTTCCATATTTTTTTTAAACAAAATTTTATGGAATCGTTACTAACAAAATCAGCGAATATGATTCTGGATTATTGCTTACTTATTATGGACTAGTTTTGATACATTTTAGATCTCGTCATTGTAGTCCAATTGAAGACAAAATAAAATTCAGCTTACATACATTACCATAATGTATTATGTATATGTGTATAATTTTATCTTATTTCAATCCCAGGAATATGTGGTCCAGCCATTTCCCCATATTAACGGGATACCCTCTATACATATAGATTTTTCACCTATAAAAACTTCCCATAATAAAAATATAAGAAACTGTGGTAGCTAAATCATGACGTTAAACCAAGACTAAACACTACAAACTCCGTAGAGCCATAAAGTCAAAAATAATTTTTCTCATAAAAATTGTGAGATTGTTTTGTAGTGCTCATTGACTGCGATAAAACTATACTGTTTTGTTCAACGAACAAGTATGATCGATCAAAACCGACGTTAAACTGAAGCGTATAGCCCGCAAAGTCGCGAGCTCAATATGAAATAAAAAAATTAATTTTTCATGGATTGGCGCAAAGAAAAATCAGCATTTTTTTTCGGAAAATGTTCTCCTTGCCTATTTCCAAAACCTTGCCGCAAAAATGAAGCCTTCATTACAATACAGATATTAGCAAGTATCCTAAATTACGTACATTTCTCAAGCGTGCAACTACAAACAAAAAAAAACAAAAATTTGATACAGCAAGTAAATAAATGAAAGCTGCTTATTTATAAATGTATTTATTTTGCAAACCTAGCAGCGAAGTTATACACTCACTTTCATATGAAATGCACGACCCAGAAAGAAGAATGCGATTGATGTGAAACTTGGTGAATAATTGTTTATTCGTTGGTACAAAATGATTAAACTATCAAAAGAAAAAAAAACTTTTATTTGACAGCAATGCAAGAATTTACCCTTCTAGGCATACTTCGAATTAAATGATCTATATCTGCTTGAGACATTTCAGTCCAAACAGCTTCTAGCTGAAGTCTCAGATGATCTAAGTTGTCAGTAGGTCTGGACATGTTGCGAACTATTTTACCCATTATGTCCCAGACATGCTCAAACGGGTTTAAGTCGGGAGACCTTGCTGACCAAAGCATTATTTGTAAATACTCTTCTTTCAAGAACACCCTTGTTATTTTCCGTGTGGGGCCTAGCGCTATCTTGCTGGAAAATCAGATTAGGTAGCGTCTGCATAAATGGTACCGCGACGGGATCCAAGACATTATCAATGTATCGACGAATATTTAATGTACCTGGAATGAACACCAAAGGTGATTTTCATCCGAAACTTAACAGCTTGACACCAAGCTTGACACCAAGCCAGACAAGCAGCTTTCTGAGGTGGAGTTAGTGAAAGACGTCTAAATGGATGGTAAGAATGGAGGCAAAAGGACGTAGTTCGTCGAACTAAACTTATTTCCAAACAAACGCAAAGTATTCTGATGTGATCATCAAAATAAAGGCGGCAGTGGTGTAGCAGTTTATGAATCTTTTGTCTGTGAACAATAACACGATTCAAGCAACTAGTTAAAACCACTAGATAGATTTTATATGTGTAAATATAAAAATTTCTATAAACTAAAATATTACCTTTGTGTTGTTATATATACCTCCAAACACTGGTATTAAAACATATAATCTTGTTTTGAGTGGAATTGAAGAACGTTATTTAGGCAGTTCATCTTGTAAAATTGGCTTTGATATTCTTGCGTTTCCACTGCAAACTTATAATAAAAATATCTTGCTTAATTTTATGAATTTTAACTTTGACTTAGTCAAAATAATTCGTTGGGACAGTTAAAGACCCTGAAATGTTACTAGTACATGAAGATTCTCAACATCCGTCATCGTTAATTACTTGCCGTACGGGATGTAAGTTACGATATAAGCCATTTAAGTACATGTATAAATTTAAGAAGGCTAAACTATTTCAACTATACGACATTACACTTCAAACAGACTGGACTGAGGTACTAACTACTGATGATCCCTATACTGCATGTGATATCTTAACTTCAACCTTAACAGAATATTTTGACACAGCTGTGCCAAAAACTAAGAAGGAGGATAGCGAGATGACTATCCTCCATGTTTCTCATCGGTAAAAATTAACAAAATTAACGGAAATACGGAAAAAAATATAAAAACTGTTTAAGCTAAGGCAATCTCTGTTATACTAAATGCGATTTACTACTCATAGGAATATTGTTAGAAAATCTATTAACTATGATATCACAAATTATTTTAGGGGTTGTAAAATCATGTACAGTGAATTGCGAGGGTAAAAATATAATGTAAAATATATGTATGTAATTTAATAATGCCAAATAAAGGTTTATTTATTATGTAAAAAAAAATACAAAACAGAACATTAAAATTAACCCGAAACAACTCTGGTTATACATACAAAATAAAAAGAACATAACTCGAATACTAGAAGTTCTGAAATTCAAGAACTCTTCGCTTTCAATAACAAACGCTTTTGTTATCCACTTTTCTAGAAAATTTTTGTATGCGGCTTGGAAAGAATGCAAACCGAACTTATGTTAAACACGAGATTCACCACTTTATCCACTGCACTATATTGTACTTGATTGCAAATGTTTGTTATAGAATTCGGTGTTTTACTCAGGAAATAGTTAAATTTTAGGCGGAGCTACGTACTGTACGTCTATTCCGTATGCATGCGGAATATGGGTTTAATATCATAATATCGTATGCTTGGTTTTTTTAAGCTTTTCTCTGCCTGAATTCACAGGAATTAATCCTATATTTTCGGTGATATTTTTAACTTCAAAACATATTACATGTGGAAGGAAGATCAATCCAAAAATGATCACACTATCCATTGTCCTTGGCATTCGTCCAGGGGATGATATAGAGCTGGTGATGCCTTCTTGTGCTGCTGCCCTTGGAGCTGGATCCTCGATGCTAGGAGGACTCCTTCGGTGCTGAAGCGACGGAGAAGATTTCAGGTCTCTGACAAATGGTTGAAACAAACGAAGTCTCCCTCAGGACTTCTTCAGAGAATCCTACCGAATGCGCCAATTATATTTTTCGGGTTAGTTTTGGTGTTTTTTAAAAAACTTTAACCTTTACTTGACACGAATACATTGGTTTATTTTAAAATTACATTACTTATAACGACGACTATAATTACAATAATAATTAAGTATTTTTTAAGAAGTTGATCTAGTACATATAAATAAATTAAAATTTATTTAATTCACTAATTTAGTGAATTTTGATTTATTGCACCATATTTATTTAAATAAACAAGAAGTCATGAACATCATTGAAGCAGTAATGCAGGCAACGGAGAAACATTCACATACTTTTCGATATAAATCACAATTATCAGGCATATTATTAAAAACGACCTATCGTCTTACTCCTTCCTTAATTAATAAAGTAAATAAATCAAATGTAATCATGATACCAAAGAAGTACTTCAAGTTTCTTCAAACTTACAAGATCAGAAAGATTTTGTTTATCTACTACTGAAATGTTGAGTGAAAGATCATCTACAAGAGTGAACTCTGCCCTTCGACATGGTATTAAAATTATATGAATATTCTTCCTTAAATTATGTATATATCAGTTTATTTTTATTTTACATAATCATGTCCGATAAAGCTTAATTGAATAAATGAATAAATATTCCGTACAGCAAAACTTAGAATTGTCAAAGAAGTACCACAATATAAATACCTCCACGCATGTCTGTATACTTGATTCAGTTTTGAAAACGGAGCAGCCGGTGGATTATTTAAAACAATGCTATTTTAATGATATCACGTGTAAATTTCGAATTTGAGACCAAATGAATATTAGGGTGCCATTTGATAAAACCGGAAGTATGGCCAGAAAATGTTATTTTTTAGCAAGAATACAGAAAAACAGCTGTTGGAATAACAACAAACAAAATAAGAGAATTTGAAGCTTTTCTAGTTAATAAATATTGTAAGTTTGTAGCAATATCCAAACATTGGCTTTCCTAAGATGAAGCAAAAAAATCAAAATTTTGAAATTTATCTTCAACTGTACTTTATATAAATATTTCAAATAATCAAAATAAAGACATTCACATAAAAAACTTTAACGATATTACTTAATGCCATAAAAAAAGATCATGGTCTTTATGAATCTTGTCTAAGATTTAGTTTACTTGCTTGGGGAAATTCCTCAAGTAGCCATATAATGTTTACACTTCAACATATAGCTATCCGAATATAAGTATGGGCAAAATAGAGAGAAAATTGCAAACCCTATTTAAAAAAAAACACTATAAATCTTACTCTGACATCGCATATAATATATTATAAAACTTTCTACCAAATATTTTATTCATACCCATTATACTATAATACCAAACAAGAAGGTAAGTTGACGAATAAAGCACTAATAACCTTTATTCTTAAATTAAATTGATCTTCACGTAACTCAATCAATCAATTAATCAAAGAGTTAATATTTATCAAAGTAAGATAAAGTACAAGTTACTTTGTCATTAAATGTTATAACAAACTTTTTATTCATTGGAAAGAATTATTAATAAAAGCCTAAAATAAATTGGTAAAAAAATTTTATAATATTAATTTTATTACAATTTGATATATAATTGCTTACTTATATAAACTTTATTGTATTAGAAATTATAAGCTCACTAAATTACTGATGAAATACCCAACGACCAAACGACCAAAAAAAACTTCCAACGACTGAGCACTCGTTCCGGACACCTTTTTTTTCTGGATCTTTGCGACGATGTGTGAGTACCTGCGTTATCAGAGTTGGTGATTTCAGTAACGAATTCGTCGTCGGTCGGTGTGAGTGTGCAAGTTTTCTTAATTGCTCGCGAAAATCTGGATTACCTTCCAGCGTTAAACTATCAAAAGAAAACTTTTAATTTCGCCGTGGGTACGCGTGAAAGCTAACGGTTCTCTCCCAGTAATAAAAGTGCTAGTGATCTCAAAATTAAAATCATCCCTAGCGTAGAGAAATTTGAAGGTATTGTAAATAACGACAAATAATCACACATCGTAAAAGAGATTTTAGAAAGAAAATGTGATTTAATATTAGTTTCAATTGGTTAATTAATCTTTGAAGTTATGCATTTTTGTATTTATATGTAATAATTTGTTTATGAGGTGATTTTTATTTTATTTATTGGTGTTATTAGGTAATGCAAGTGTTTTTTTTTTATTACTTAATGGTAGTAGTATGTTAGTAGTATTTAATTAGAAGGGTGTATTGGTATTGGTAGTAATTGGTGTAATCATTTTTTCCAGAACATAGGTCCCTAGATCCATGATCGTCGGCCCTGCAGCAATTTTAATGTTTAAAACAAGTTTGCATAACTTTGCCAACATTCTATTTGCTATTTAAAATCTCATATATTATATTTCTTAAATTAACTGTATGACCCTTGACCTTCAACAAACTCTACGTCTGCGTCGTAGTTAATGCGCGTAGATTCAAACATTTTAAAATTAAGTGTTTGTGCTTGTGTGACTATATGTGTGTTTTGATTTGACTGGATTCTAACTCCACCAAGCTTGGTTTCGTTGGATTCGGCTGCATTCAGGATCACCGGGATAATACAGTAAGTCTAACAAAAGATGAACGCCAAGACGCCAATGTAAGTCGTTTTTCCTCATTACCTTTATATCTTTCTACTTACTCGATTTAGAGTTTTCTTTTTCAGCTGCGCAAAAATTAATTACGCGTTTTCCTGTAGCAATCAAAAAAATCGCGCGTCGCGTTCGGTTTCGTCATCATATATTCATCCCCACCTCTATTTCGTTCTCCGTTTGAATAAACCCAAAGACTCGTCCTAAATGGGCCACCGCCGGGTGGTAGAGTTGTTTAGGGTTTTTAGGGACGTTAGGTAGGGATTCCTCGCGGAGGTGGGGATTCTCATGAGTACGATAGGGCTGCTGGCGAAACTCTCATGTAAATCAAAAGTTAACGCATCGTTCAGGTGTAAATTTAGAATTTGAATATTAATACTTATTTATTATCACTATATTTCATATTACGTCAATTTTTTATTATGAATATGTATATACTGGGTCACAATTTTTTTAAATCATTCACAAAAATTTCCAAAAGAAAATTATATTTTTTATGAAAGTTCTAAAATATATATTTTAGAAGTTTTAAGAAGGTTCCAAGTAATACTTATGTTTACACATACGGTTGCTTAATAATAGAAAACTGTTTTATACATGATTTCTTAAATATACCAATTTAACTCTCATAACTTCATCATAATTGCAATTAAGATAATAAAAGTAATTCTTCATAAATTTACACCTGAAAGACAGTACCTCCAATCAAATAGTTGGTTACCAACTATTTGGTTAAGGTGATGTGGAAAGCTGTCTTATTTTCATTAAATTTTTTCGTATTTTGATAATCAAAATAATGCATATAGTATTTATTAAAATGCATAGATTATTTATAAACATACTTTTTTCTTGGCTCGTTGCAAAAAAATCAAATATTTTTAAAACTTGTTACTTTCACTCAACTTTTGGACTTTTTATTGTTTTAAAAAAATATACTTTCTGGAAAGCTTTTGGTAAATATTCAAAAACCGTAAGTGGATGTTTACTTAAGGCTATTTTTTTCTATATTTTTTCAATATAAAAATATTACAAAATCTTTCAAATAAAATTTAAAGGGAATGAAAAACTGTATTATTAAAACATATTTTTCATAAAAATTATAACTTTCGAGAAAAAAAAATTGAGAGTTTTGACAGTTTTTTTTTTACTGTTTGGTTATTTATAACCAATTTACTATTAGAAATTTATCTCCAACATAAATTGATTATTTAAATCAATTCTGGTACTGGAGAATTTCTTCCTTGACTAGTAGTTACTTAGTGTTAGTGTTGTTAATAATAAATTATTGGTATTGCAAAAAATGTTGTTTTAAGCTGATTTTAAATTTATTAATGTCGGAAATGTTTTTGATTGACTTCGGTAAGTTATTGTAACATTTGACCCCTGATACATAAATACTATTTTTTAAGACCTCAGTTGTGTTAGATTGAATTACTAAATTACTTCGCCTACGTGTATTATGATCGTGAATTTGTTTTGACTCTTTTAGTTGAACCTGTGTATTATTACTATGCTTTGTTTTGTGTATTAATAGGCACCGTTCAAAGTTTTTTTTATTTTTTATTGTTAATTCTGGGATTAGTTGACATAATTGTTTTGTGGGTGTAAATCTGTTCTGGTTATAAACTATTTTTAAAATTTTATTTTGTTGTCTTTGTAATGTGTTAATATTTTGTTCACTTGTTCCGCCCCATATGCTACAGAGATAATTTATGTTAGATGTGAATAATGTGTTATATAAAAGATGTTTACAATGTTTTGATATTAAATTGCCGGCTCTATATATTGCTCCTGTTACTGCACTGGTCTTTTTTGTTAGATATTCTAAGTGTTTATTCCATTTTCAGTTATTGTTAGTCCAAGATATTTCGTTTTGTTTGTTTTTAATATATTGGTGTTTCCGATTTTAATGTTTAAATTTTTAATGGTTTTATTTTTCTGTGCTATAAGCATACATGTCGTCTTATTTTCATTAATTGTTAATTTATTATCTGAGAACCACTTTGTTAATATTTTTATGTCATTATTGGCTAGGAATTCTAATTGTGATACATTTTTACCGCTATATAATATACAAGTGTCGTCGGCATAGATGTATAATTTTCCACTGATTTTTAATTCAAAAATATCATTTATATATGTGACATATAATGTAGGGGGTAGTACTCCACCCTGTGGTAGGCCATATTCTAGAGTTAATAATTCGCTGAGGGATTTGTTTATTTTAGTTTGTTGTTTTCTTTGCTTTAAATAGGTGTCAAATATCTGCAATTCATTTTCTCTAATTCCAAGTTGTTCTAGTTTTTTTTATTAGTAGTGAGGTAGAAATTGTGTCGAACGCTTTTCTTAAGTCTATAAAAATAATAAGAAACTAATTGTGTTTATCGAGTTCAGTCTGAGTATTATAAGTTATGTCTAGGCATGCTGTTGTGGTTCCGGTTTTAGTTTGATAAGCATATTGATTTTTATGTATGATTTTATTAAGTTGGAGATGATTTTGTAGTCTAGTCAATATTATCTTCTCTACTATTTTTGATAGTACTGATGACACAGCAATAGGTCGGTAGTTTTCTGGAAGTGATGGATTTCCATTTTTATATATAGGTGTTATTACTACTTCTTTCAATTCAGGAGGGTACAGGCCTGTTACTAGTATATTAATTATTAAATTTCTTAATATAGGTGTTATTTCATATGTGATATATTTTATTAGAGCGTGTATTATGGCATCTTTTCCCGGCGATGAGTATTTTTTTAGTTTGTTTATTATTGACTGTATTTCTTCTTCGGTAGTTGGTTCAAATTTGGCGTTTAATAATACTTATTAAATTCATTGTATTTGCTATTTTACAATCGTCCTTTACAATTTCTCCTTGCGGGGTAGTTATTTCAATGATTATTATTGCTCTTTTTTACTTTCGATTTGTTTAGTATCCTGTTGATTTCAAACCACATTTTCTTTGTATTACCTTCCGCTACTTCTATTTTGTTTTTATAATAATTTAGTTTTCTCTGTTTTATTAGTGCGTATGTAGCATGTTTTTGTTGAGTGTACATATATTTTAAATGCTGGTTGTTAGGATTGTTCTTATATCGTTTGTATAGTTTTTCCCGTTCTTTTATACTCATTATTATTTCCTTATTCATGATCTATTCTTCTTTTGTAAGTAGTTGTTTTTGTTTCATTTTTAATTAAATTTGATAAGCAGTTAATTAAATCTTTAAATGTTTTTATTTCGTCTTTGTTTATATTTCTGAATTTAGTCTTTATATTTTCATAGTTTATTTTTATTTTACTTAATTTTTCATATTTCATTTTGATTAGTTTTGTTGGCCATTCACAAATTATGGCTTTGTGATCTGATACCGACGTTTCTTCTATGTTGCTTTTTACGTTTTGATTGTCTACTGTGGATAATATGTGGTCTATTATTGCGTTCTTTCGTGTTGTATGATGTGGGTCAATTGTATTAAAATCTCCTATTATTATATGTTTTGTTTTATCTAATAGGATGTGGTCTTCTAGCAATTTCCATAAATTGTTGGAATTAGTAGTAGGTGGTTTATATATTGATTATTTGATTTAAAAAATATTTTTATTACTTCAATCCCTGTTATTGTGCTATTTATCACTACATTAAAAGGTATATCATCTTTTATGTATATTACTGTTCCTCCTCCTCTAGTTTCCCTGCAATTAAAAACTGCTTTATAGTTGGTCAAATGAAAGTATTGGGTTTCTTCTTTGTAAAGCCAAGTTTCTGTAATACCTATTATATCTAAATCTTTATAGAGTGAAGGTAGTGTTTTTAAATAATCGAATTTATTTCTTAAGCTTCTTATGTTTTGAAAATATAACTTAAGGTTATCCATTTTTGATAGATCTTTTTTTGTTTTTAATTTTTGACTCTTATTTTTCTTAAAATTTTATTTAATGTTCTTATTTATTTTATTTTATTAACTTAAAAAGATATTAGTTAGAAAACATTTCAATGTCCTCTTCTTTTCGAATTTGGAATATTTTACTTTCATCGTCTTTTCTTACAAAAACTTTACCATATTTTACCCAAACGAATTTAAATCCACCCCTTTTCAATTTCCTCGCTTCATAAAATAGTTTACTGGTACAGCTGTTTAATAATTCACTAAAGTATATTAAATTGTTTTCTCCTTTTAAATTGCATTCCGCTACTTTTACAGATTTTACTTGTTTTCGTTTTTCCAGAACTTTATTTCTTATTTCTTGTGATTTGAATTTTATTATGATTGTTTCCTTCTTGCCCTTTCTGTATACTTCTTCGATGTCGGAGTTAGCAATTTTATAATTTACAGCTTTAGTTACCTTTTTTACTATTTCTTCTAGTTCCTCCTCTTTTCCTTGGTTTGGTATTCCAACTAACGTCATAGATTTATTTAGTTGAGCCTGTTCTAGTTCGCCACATTTACTCTCTAGTTCAATTACCCTTTTCTTTAATTTCTCATTTTCCAATTTAAATTCCTTTAACAATATTTTTAGTTCCTCATTTTGTTTTGCGTTTTCATCGAATTTTGCCGACCTGTACTCTATGCTCTCCTTAATTTTTTTAAATTCTTTAATTAGCTCTTTAACATTTTTTACATCATCCTCATTTAAATCTTTATTTCTTCCCGGCCCACCCATGTTTTTATAGAAAATACTTTATTACAAAATTTTAATTTTAAAGTTAAATAAAATCAAGTTAATTTGTTTTAATTAAATTAGGATAATAAAGCATGTAACATTCCCGCTTCTCAATTTTGCGGTGCTGGGCGTGGGTTGCAGTAAATGAAAAATCCGTTTTATTGAATTAAACAGTGTATTAACAAATAACGAAATAAATATAAACAATAACTTATGCTAGTAAAAATTGAACATGGAGAATATTCCCGGACAAAACAAAATTAAATTGACAATAATATGCGCACCGTTTTGCTTGTTACGCAAAGAGGAATTAGATGTTACTTATATTTGTTTTTATCCAAAAAACCCTCGAAAATGTGCGCTATATCTGGAGCCTATTTCAATACGTCTTTACACTTCTACACTCTCTTAAATCTTTTGCTAATAAACTATTGGAGTTACAAAAAATTTATATAACAAATAATTGTAGATATTTAAAAAGTAAACAAATTATTAGGAATAGCTCTTTTTCGTAAACCTCATAGTTTTCAAGTAAAATTTAGGGAAAGTACTATGATGGCCACATCAAAATTTTTTGAATGGCTTTTCTGTAATTATTAATATTACTACTTTATTTTTATTTATTTTTATTTGATCAGATATTTTGTTCTGATTTAAACTGTTTTCATTAATATACAGTGGCAAAAAACATAGAAAATCGTGTTTTATTTCATCCTACATTTGAAAATGAAATACCACATAGTAACGGTCACCATCATCATGTTTTCAGATATTTGATATTTAACTGTTCTAAGTACCTTAAAAACCTAAATATTGTTATAGGAACTCAATAGCTTTTCGCAAAAAAAATTATTAGTGTGTAATACGAAAACTTATAAAACAAAACTTAAATACCAAAAACTGAAAAACTTGATTTGAATAATTTAATTAATTTTCTACAACCACGTAAAGGTCTTTAACACGTTCGCCGCCAAGCGAATATTTCACATAAGTGATGTTTTGAATCCCGCGTGACCGCCGGCGGTCATAGCTAATATAAGGAATAATTACAAATTATTTCCCCGGCGTGCAAGAAACGGCGACTATATGACCGCCGGCGGTACATGTGGCGGTGAACGTGTTAATATATTTTATTATTAAATTTAATATAATATACAAATTTTGACTATTGGATAATATTCTAGAAAACATTTTGGAAAATAATTTTCATTGTAGGTACATTTTTGTTTATAGTAAAATAATTTTAGGGGACGGTATGACTAATAGTCGATAACTATTTGATATAGTACTCCAGATTTGTAATTGTAATTTGTCATTATTTATGTATACAGGGTGTCCCACCGAAACCGCACATCAAAAGTTTATAGACTTCTCGTGAATGTATTTTTATGAAATTTGTATGGCCTATGTAATCAAGTGTTCTCTATTTAAGTAAAATATTTTCAAGATTATACGACTTCCGGTTATACACCAACTTCCTTATTTCAAATGGAATACTATATTTTTTAATACGTATTTAGATTCTACATAAAATTCTGTGATAAAAATTATAAAATAACATAACGTCCAAATTTAAGTGTTTTCGAGATATTTGATATTTTTAAAAATTTTGTGCTTTTTCAAAGTTTACTTTAAAAATACATATCTCCAACTAAAATAAAATTGAAAGACTGTAATATTGGCTACATACATATAGCCGATACCTAAGGGTATCCAATGATGAATTATTTTTGAAAAAATAATATACAGGGTGTTCAAAATTTCAAACCATATTTGGTCAAATTTAAACCAATATATCTCGTTTTTCTTAAATGGAATACCCTATATATTTTTACATATTCGCACGCAGAATTTAATTGTGTGTGTGTGTGATCTATACTAGTATTCCCTATACCTATCTTGTTTACTTTTAAAGTTATTAACATTTTTGTAAAAGAAAACAATGAGTACGTAATTTATTAAGCGAGCCAAGAAAACAAAAAACAACTCCTGTTTATTTATACAGTAGATAGAAGATTTTAATTTGTTATTATTTAATAAAAACCCTAAAAAATAAATATTCAGTTCAATCAATCAAGTTATCCTAGTCGTTCATACAATTAGTTTAATAAATGTTCAAAATGGCCACTATTTTATTCTAAACACTTTAAAACTCTACAGATTGTTTCATTATTTGTGGCTTTACTGATTTCGTTGTGGTTTAATTTGCCAAATTCAGATATTATTCTTTCAATTAACTCTTCTTTGGAATTAACTGGTCTGTCATATACATTAATTTTAATGCGACCCCATAAATAAAAATCAAGGGGTGTTAGGTCAGGCGATCTTGGTGGTCATCGCTCTGGCCCATTACGTCCAAACCAGCGATCTTCAAACATACTTGTTAATTCCTCATCAACGGCATATGACAAATTTAATGGTAAATTATCGGTAAATTCTGTTATCGTTCGTCGGAGCATTTGCAAATATCTGCTGCTGGTTAAATTTTCGTCGAATTTTTCAAATCCTACAACATCATCCATCATATATGCACATACGTTAACACTGAACGCATTTTGGAAGTTTCCTTGTTGTGTCAATGTGCCAATTATGACTATTTACAATACCTTCTCTTCCGAACAGCTTTTCACAATATGTAAACGATGTACATAATCATTTGGATCCATTGCTTGGTTTAAAATTGACCAAATGTGGTTTGAAATTTTGAACACCCTGTATATTATTTTTTCAAAAATAACTCATTATTGGATACCGTCAGGTATTGACTATGTGTAGCCAAAATTACAATCCTTCAATTTTATTTTAGTCAGAGATGTATTTTTAAAGTGAACTCTGAAAAAGCACAAAACTTTTAAAAATATCAATTACTTCGAAAACGCTTAAATTTGGACGTTATGTTACTTAATAATTTTTTTTCACAGAATTTTATGCATAATCTAAATACGTATTAAAAATAACAGTATTCCATTTGAAATAAGGAAGTTGGTGTTGACTTCCGGTATAACCGGAAGTCGTATAATCTTTTATAATAATAATAATAATAATATATATAAACTTTTGATGTGTGGTTTCGGTGGGACACCACTATTTTTAGGGTTTGTTTGTTAAATCAACCAACTATAAATATATATCAACTTCAAATGCCTTTATTTATTAAATTTTGGCAGCGGTAGAATTAATTTTAATATTAGTGTCCAGCATTTTAGAAGCTTTATTGTGATTCATGTAAAAATATATATCTAAAATATGTGCCTCTAATTCACCATTAAGTATTTCATTATAAACGAAAACAAAAAAGTTGAATGTCTTGAATGTATGTAATATAAATTTAGATTTGCATTGATTTTGGCAATTTGAAGATTTATCATTAATACCGTTTTTATTAGTAAAAAAAAATCATAAATAAAAATAAAACAAAAATCTCATAAAGGGTTCTTGAACACACATAGAAGTCTTCAAAACTCGAAACTGGTAACAGTAAAGAGAGTTGCTTTTTCTAAATCAAATCACTTGATGCACACATATAATGATAATAAATAATAATTCCTTATTATTGATTTTTTTAAAATAAAAATAACTAATAATATTCAACATGTTAAGTTTTAATTTTTTCAAAGGTCTAAAAATGGTAAAAATTCGTTATCTGTCATCATAATTTTTAAATTGTATTATTAATTATTAGAAGTACATATATAAATAATTTAAAATTAAAATAATATTTCCGCCACTTTTTAATCTAGTACTGTCCTCCCGATATAATCCGCAAACAACCCAAAATAGTATAAAATCAAAATTTCATCAATTTATAATTCACTTGATAATGACGATAAAACATCGAAACACAAGTCGTGCTGTGTTATTTAGATTTATATAATGGTGCCTGTACGTTATATAATATTTTTACAATAATTATTTGTGATTAAAACATAATTAATTTTTCAATTCAGTGTAAGTATAGATTACTAGTAACTTTCGCAATCATTCTCTTTAGTGAATATTTAGAATAAAGATTATCTTTCTGTTTGAGGTCGTAAACCAAATAAAATTAAAACAATGGCGGGGCATCTTTTTTTAGATTACGCAGTTTCAATTTAGGGACAAGAACAGTGTATAGTTACAAGAGGCTTTAACTCTCTTTGCAGTTCACAATTTAGTTGACTGGAGACAATAGACAGATCTAATATTCTGTTCAGATTGTTCGGAATTGTATTGCATTGCCTCAAGTCGTGATATTCATGCATAGTGGTTAAAAGTATATTATCTGATGAAAGAGTATTTTTTAAGTATAACTCCTCCGCCTATCTTGTTAATTCTGTCTTGACGATACACATTATATGAGTTCTGAATTAAGTAAGCCAGCTCTCCGTAATAAATATTATATTATGATTTGATGCACAGGTATTATTATAAAATTTGTAGTTTTTGAATCAAGACCTCTAACATTCTGATTGAAAGCCAAAATTGCACCACAGTTGACATTTTGTTGGGAAATTAATAGTTTTTTTTGAGATGGAGTTTAAGATGCGATAGAGAGTTGACTGCTAACGTATCGTGTATAGAGAAATGGGTAAATTCGAGACTTTAAGTCGTCCAATAACTTTTTAAATTCGTTTCTTTGAGTTGGAGTTCTACCAGACTGAACCCTAAAATTTTGAGGAAGCGACTTTTTATGTTTTAAAACTTTCATGTCATCCTCTCGCCACGAAAAAAGATTTTGGCGAATTTAACTAACGATGCAAAAAAACCTAATATAGTTCATTGGTTTCTGGTGCGTTCCTTTTCGATAGCAGCGTCAGCAGAAGAATTTACTATTTCAGGGTACGAGTGGAAAATCATCTAGGATATACTCTGCCCAATTCTTGTGCAGTCTAAATTTTGAAAGAATATTATTCATATTATTTTCATATGTATTAGGTTTTTGTGTTACCGCATAACTAAAAGAAGCAAATAAATAAATAAAAGTTGTTGCTTCATATTTGTCGTTATAAAATTTCAAGGCAAGTTTCTTAATTTGTTGTGCAGAAAAGTAACTGTTTATCTGTGAACCTTTTTGCAAATCAATTTTTTTTTTCAATCGAATCTAAAGCACATGCAAATTTTGCATACTTTTATATGTAATGTGGAATTATAAAATGTAAAATAAAATTTTCAAAAATGTGGTTTTCAGTACTTCTACTTCAATTAAAAAAATACTGCATGAAATATTATTATATTTAAAGGTTTTTCGTCTCTTAATAATGTTTGATATCTTGTACGGGTTTGCCACATAAAGTAAATATATTATTTAGTGAAATCTAAATCTAGTTTCCCGGACGATTGAAAATACATTTTATCTTTTTTCGTCGTAATTGTTTAACAAAAGTTAATGGTATATCATATAAATTAAAGAGTGTTTTCTTAGAATTAATTGTCATTGTAGTCTATAATTATTCATATTCGGAACAAACCGATATATACTGGGATTTTGCCAAGGAAAATGTTGTAAAGTGTTAAATTATATAGGGAAAGATTCCCCAATCGTCTCGTATCAAATCACAAAACATTTTCGAGTATTGAAAGACGTCTTCGAGAAACAGGAAGATTTAGTTTTGTAAAATTAAATTGTATGATTTGTACACCTCAAACGGAGGAAGATATTTTAAACGTAGTGGCAAAAAATCCCAAAACTATAGCGCTAGATGCTCAGCACTTGAGGTGCGTAAACCATAGAATTATTAACGAAGAATTACTCTATCCATATTCATCCTGTGTGGGATATCTTACCTACTGATTATAATTTACGATTAAAATTTTGTCAATTTATTAAAAACGGAATAAATAAATAATGTAAATTTTCATAACAAATTATTTACTGACAAGGCGAAATAAATTTGCACAACGAGCATATTTATGAAGATGGGCATGGGGTTTATAAAGAAACGATAATATATATGGCACTACGCTCCTCACCAAGAGGATTGAAGGACTTCAAAAGAAACGGCGAAGCTCCACAAGGAGCGTAGTGCCATATATATTATCGTTTCTTTAAATACATTAAATATCTATATTATGTACACGTCCTAAAATCTTTCATATTCTTTGTTATTTCTCTTCATGCTTTTCTATCTTCTGCTTTCGACTTCCACTTCGTAATTTATAGTCCTGTTATATCGTCTTCTACCTCGTCTTGCCATCTACTTCTTGGACTTCCTCGTCCTCTTTTTTACTTGGTTGCCACCCCATTATGTTTCTTATTATACTTGCCTCTCCTTGTCTTCTTATTTCGCTTTCTCCTGATTTAATTGGTCCTAGAATTTTTCTCATTATCTTTCTCTCTATAATTAGTAATATATTTTGGTCTTGGCGTTTTAACGACATTGTTTCTGCTGTATATGTTAGTACTGGTAGTAGTATATTTGTACCTTCGTTTTAGTGTTTATGGTTTTATTTTGTAATACTTTTTGGTTGGCATAGTATGCTTTGTTTGCTGCTTGTATTTTCTCTTCTATTTCTATATCGCTTTCAACGTTAATATTTATTGTTACGCCCAGATATTTTATTTTTGTCACTTTCATGACTGCCTATTTTGATCTTTCATGTATAGTTATGTTTCCCAATACTCATAAATTTTATCTTGTCTTCGTTTATTTTTAAGCCCATTTTGCTTCCTTCCTCTATTATCTCTTTTGATAATAATCCATTCCTTGGGCATAGTTTCCTTCTTCCATATTTTCGTTATTAGTTCGTGTACCTACGAAATATGACCAGAATATAGTTCTTCTCCCCCGTGTTTAATCATCTCCATATAGATTCCGTCTTCGCCTGCCGATTTTCCGTTTTTGCATTGTTTAATAATTTCTCTTATCTCTTCAATTGTTGGTTCATCTACATGGTTATTTATTTCATCTCCTCTTACTACTTCTTATGTTTGTGTTGCCTCGTTTGCGTCTGTCAGTAGATCTTTGAAGTAGTTTTCCCATATTAACTTAGCCTCATCTGTGTTTTCTGCTTCTTTTTCATGTTTACATTTAACTCCTAGATTTCTAATATTCGATTTTTTCTTTTGTGCGTTGATTTTTTGTAGGTCTTTTTTGAGTTGTGACATTTGTAATCTTTCTTTATTTCATCCATCTTGTTCTGTATCCATGTACGTTTGATTTTCCTTGTAAGTTACATTCTTTTCTTTTCTGGTCATATTTCGTTTTATATTCATGTTGTTTGTTTGTATCCATCGTCTTCTCAAGTATGTTTTTTCATTAACTATAATGCAGCACTTTAAATTCCACCAGTCGTTGGTGTTGCGTTTTTACACTGCACCTATATTCTGCTGTGCTGATTCTATCAAAATTTCTTTTATCGTTTTATGTAGTTTCCTTCGTATAATTTCCTCGTATTCTTTACTTGTGAACATGTTGTTAAGTTTTTCAATGTCCCATTTGTTTAGTTTTTCCTGTTTCTTTTTTTCTGAAAGTTTCTGTTTAATGCGAGCCGTAACCATGAAATGGTCTGTATCTACATTTGCACCTCTGTATGATCTTACATTTAATACATGCGTTTCTTGCTCCTTCTTAATTAGTGTATGATCAATTTGGTTATTGTACCGCCGACCGGGTGACATCCATGTTATTTTGTGTTCTTTTCTGTGTTTAAATTTTGTGCTTACTATTTTTGTACCTATTGATGGTACTAAATTACATAGTCCGTTGTCATTAGATATTTCGTGAATGGTATGTTTCCATGCTACTGTTTTTATATAGTCTTCTTTCCCGATTTGGACGTTAAAGTCAGCTGCGATAATTATTGTGTCTTGTTTAGGCGTTTTCTGGTATATTTTTCTATTTCTTCATATATATCGTCTGCTGCTTCCGTTGGTGCGTAAACATCTATTGTAGATGTACTGAAAGGTTTTGTGCTCAGTCTCAAATAAGTAATTAATTAATTACCTCTAAATAATATAAAAAAGTTTGTCCACGAGTTAAGTGAGAATTTAATTCATCGTTGGTGTAAGTATTTTATTTTATATGGAGATATTTCAGGTTTTGCACTTGAATAATTTGAAAAATATGGATACATGTTATTACACTAGTTTATAAATTGATTTCAATTTTCTAGTTTTTTAAATGTGATTAACAAAAATTTATATAATTTAATGACTTCAAAAGGACCACAGAAGTCAGCAAAAAGTGAAAATTAAATTCAAATTACGGGATAATTGAATACTTCAACAATAACAAAATAAAAAGGCTTTATTTTAACATTTACCATTCAACCCAAATTATTTATACTCTTACTATTAATATATTCTAAACTTCTTTCATTATGATCAAGTTTTTGAGAATAGTCATCATGTATTAAATATAAATAATAAATAAATAACATAATTTATTCCCTTCTTAAATTAACAAATAATACATAAGCTACTAAGTGCGTCACAGAAAAAAAGACATAATTAATATATATATATATATATATATATATATATATATATGTTGGTGCGGATAGTTTCGCGAAGATTATTTTTGTACATTGTCAATGTTCGGCTTTAATCTTCGAATTTGCAAGTTTTGATGGTTCTAAAAAGAACCGATTTGCAACGTTTCGACCAAGTCGCATTGGTCTTCTTCAGGCGGTGTTCGATGGGGAACTGCGATCGTGCTAAGTGGAACTGCGCTATTTATACCTGCGGTGTTGGCGGTTGACGTTTGGCGGCGCGTGTGCGGCTTCTTGTAATAGGGCCGGTCGGATTAACCGGGATTACGTTGGTGGTACCTGTGGGGATTGAAATCTGTGGAGCGGGTGAAGAGATATGCATTTTGCATAAAATGGATTTCCAAGTTGGGGGTAGTCGTTGGGCGTCGTCGCGTTTATTGAGATTATCGGTGTGTTTTTCTATTTCAATTGCCTCGCGGATAATCCTCTTCAATCCCCAC
>CAXAKX010001072.1:0-2500 GCA_963969525.1 Ontholestes murinus
CACATATATATTTTTCGTACATAGGTACGGAATAACGGCAGAAATTATTTTTATTTTATTAAAATAAAATTTTCGTCAATTCGCTTATTCGCACCGACCGACCGCCTCATATATATGTTTTTCGTACACAGGTACCGAATAACGGCAGAAATTATTTTTATTTTAATAAAATAAAATTTTCGTCAATTCGCTTATTCGCACCGACCGACCGCCTCATATATATGTTTTTTCGTACACAGGTACCGAATAACGGCAGAAATTATTTTTATTTTCATAAAATAAAATTTTCGTTAATTCGCTTACACGATGCGAAAGGACAGATCGGCGAGTGGAAATAAAGCGGACCGAAGTGAAAACGTTCGACTTTAGGTTTTTCGCACACAGGTACCGAATAACGCTTTTAGCATCGTGCACACCGACCGACCGCCGCGTACAATTATTTCGCACGCCCGTACCGAATAACGCTTTTGGCATCGTGCACACCGACCGACCGCCTCACATATATATTTTTCGTACATAGGTACGGAATAACGGCAGAAATTATTTTTATTTTATTAAAATAAAATTTTCGTCAATTCGCTTATTCGCACCGACCGACCGCCTCATATATATGTTTTTCGTACACAGGTACCGAATAACGGCAGAAATTATTTTTATTATATTAAAATAAAATTTTCGTCAATTCGCTTATTCGCACCGACCGACCGCCTCATATATATGTTTTTCGTACACAGGTACCGAATAACGGCAGAAATTATTTTTATTTTAATAAAATAAAATTTTCGTTAATTCGCTTACGCGATGCGAAAGGACAGAGATCGGCGAGTGGAAATAAAGCGGACCGAAGTGAAAACGTTCGACTTTAGGTTTTTCGCACACAGGTACCGAATAACGCTTTTAGCATCGTGCACACCGACCGACCGCCGCGTACAATTATTTCGCACGCCCGTACCGAATAACGCTTTTGGCATCGTGCACACCGACCGACCGCCTCACATATATATTTTTCGTACATAGGTACGGAATAACGGCAGAAATTATTTTTATTTTATTAAAATAAAATTTTCGTTAATTCGCTTACGCGATTCGAAAGGACAGATCGGCGAGTGGAAATAAAGCGGACCGAAGTGAAAACGTTCGACTTTAGGTTTTTCGCACACAGGTACCGAATAACGCTTTTAGCATCGTGCACACCGACCGACCGCCGCGTACAATTATTTCGCACGCCCGTACCGAATAACGCTTTTGGCATCGTGCACACCGACCGACCGCCTCACATATATATTTTTCGTACATAGGTACGGAATAACGGCAGAAATTATTTTTATTTTATTAAAATAAAATTTTCGTTAATTCGCTTACACACCGACCGACCGCCGCGTACAATTATTTCGCACGCCCGTACCGAATAACGCTTTTGGCATCGTGCACACCGACCGACCGCCTCACATATATATTTTTCGTACATAGGTACGGAATAACGGCAGAAATTATTTTTATTTTATTAAAATAAAATTTTCGTCAATTCGCTTATTCGCACCGACCGACCGCCTCATATATATGTTTTTCGTACACAGGTACCGAATAACGGCAGAAATTATTTTTATTTTAATAAAATAAAATTTACGTTAATTCGCTTACGCGATGCGAAAGGACAGATCGGCGAGTGGAAATAAAGCGGACCGAAGTGAAAACGTTCGACTTTAGGTTTTTCGCACACAGGTACCGAATAACGCTTTTAGCATCGTGCACACCGACCGACCGCCGCGTACAATTATTTCGCACGCCCGTACCGAATAACGCTTTTGGCATCGTGCACACCGACCGACCGCCTCACATATATATTTTTCGTACATAGGTACGGAATAACGGCAGAAATTATTTTTATTTTATTAAAATAAAATTTTCGTTAATTCGCTTACGCGATGCGAAAGGACAGATCGGCGAGTGGAAATAAAGCGGACCGAAGTCAAAACGTTCGACTTTAGGTTTTTCGCACACAGGTACCGAGTAACGCTTTTAGCATCGTGCACACCGACCGACCGCCGCGTACAATTATTTCGCACGCCCGTACCGAATAACGCTTTTGGCATCGTGCACACCGACCGACCGCCTCACATATATATTTTTCGTACACATGTACAGAATAACGGCAGAAATTATTTTTATTTTATTAAAATAAAATTTTCGTTAATTCGCTTACGCGATACGAAAGGACACATCGACGAGCGGAAATAAATGTGAACCGTGGTAAAAATTTCGTAATTATTTCGTGTCGATCGAAATTTCGCTTTTCGCACCGTGCACACCGACCGACCGCCACACCGGTACAGAATGACTGTCGAAATTTCTTTTATCATTCGATAATATAATATTCGTTCGTTCGCTCGCTCGCAGGAAACGTAAGGAAAAAAGATCGACGAGCGGAAATTAATTGCGAACCGTGGTAAAAGTTTCGAAATTATTTCTTGTCGAAATTATTTTTATAATATTAAAATAT
>CAXAKX010001072.1:7500-10046 GCA_963969525.1 Ontholestes murinus
GACTCGCTCACCGGAGCGCCAGCTATCCTGAGGGAAACTTCGGAGGGAACCAGCTACTAGATAGTTCGATTGGTCTTTCGCCCCTATACCCAGTTCCGACGATCGATTTGCACGTCAGAATCGCTACGGACCTCCATCAGGGTTTCCCCTGACTTCGTCCTGACCAGGCATAGTTCACCATCTTTCGGGTCCCAGCATGTACGCTCTTGGTGCGCCTCAGCTCGCAATGAGCACGAGACGCCCCGGGAGTGCAGCGCGGGATCGTAGTCCCGCACGTCTTCCCTAGGCACGCGCTAGGCACGGCCTTCACTTTCATTACGCCTTTAGGTTTCGCTAAGTCCCAATGACTCGCGAACATGCTAGACTCCTTGGTCCGTGTTTCAAGACGGGTCCTGAAAGTACCCAAAGCTAAAGCGTCGCCGACGGGCGTATAAACGGAGTCTGTCCGAGGACACCGTCGCCAGCAGTCGAACGGGTCCGGCGGAGTCGAGGCACGAGTCCCCAGACGCCCACCAGATATCCGCAAGCACTTGCGACGGGCCGGACGCGAATTAAGTATCGCGGCCCCGCGCCACTGCTATACCGTCGGGCGAGCAGGCCGGGAGACGGGGGTCCGAACGGAAACGGCCCGAAGGCGCCACTCGGTCTCCACCCCGATCCTTAGGCCTGCACCCAACGGGTCGCGACGTCCTACTAGGGGAGAAGTGCACGAGTTCGTCACCCCGAAAACAGAGAGAGGACGGAGCGATCGTCGGACCGAGGTCCGTGACCGTCTCACAAGCGCCCAACACTCCAGAGCAGACGAGACACGCTGAATCTCCCCATTCGACCTTTCGGGTTTCTCAGGTTTACCCCTGAACGGTTTCACGTACTATTGAACTCTCTCTTCAAAGTTCTTTTCAACTTTCCCTCACGGTACTTGTTCGCTATCGGTCTCGTGGTTATATTTAGCCTTAGATGGAGTTTACCACCCACTTAGGGCTGCACTCTCAAGCAACCCGACTCTGAGGAGAGATCCTCCCGCTGTCGACGGCGATCGCTACGGGCCTGGCACCCTCTATGGGTAGTGGCCCCGTTCAAGAAGGACTTGGACGCACCGTACGACCTCGGGATGACGGATCCTCCCTAACACCACATTTCCCGGCGACAACGCGTAAGACGGCCGCGGGATTCGGTGCTGGGCTTTTCCCTGTTCGCTCGCCGCTACTAAGGGAATCCTGGTTAGTTTCTTTTCCACCGCTTAGTAATATGCTTAAATTCAGCGGGTACTCCCACCTGCTCTGAGGTCTGAATCAAATATATGTGTATATATATTATGTTAAGAGAGTGTGCGGTGCGGAACGCTCAAACGCGTAAACACACGGTGTACACGCACGGCCAGACGTCCTCAGAATTTCATATACATATATAATATATATATTTTTTCTAGGAAACGACGACCGGTGTTCTCCGCGGACGAACTTGACGACCGTCACATCGCCTCATCTCGAGTGTCTCGAGACGTCGACGACGACGACGATCATCTCGTCTGTACGCCGGTAAGGACGACCTCACCTCTCTCTAGCGTGTGTTAACGCAAGCGAAAACACGGTTCGTTCGTTCGTTTAGTCAAACGACAGTTTTTGATTTAAGAGGACGGATCTTTCGTCGAGACGAAAAACAGCGAACCTCCAATTTGGTCCCGACGTTCCCCACAAACGCACATCACACACACCACGAGCGTTTTTCAGCGCGAAAGTGCCACGGACAGTGCGTTAGAGAACCGGACAGTCTTGGAAATAGAAACGACCCTCAGCCAGGAATGGTCCAGGAACAGTATCCAAGGACCGCAATGTGCGTTCGAAATGTCGATGTTCATGTATCCTGCAGTTCACAATAAGACGCGCAATTAGCTGCGTTCTTCATCGACCCACGAGCCAAGTGATTCACCGTTCAGGGTAGTGTACTAGAGCGTTTTGAGAAACGAGTCAGAGGCGAACCTCCGATCTTGTATTCTACAACACTTGGTGACTGACATTATTAATAATGTGTGTGAAATGTGTGCGTGCACGTTCACCCACTGTCGACAAAATTTTCGCAACGGACAGTTTTCGAGGAGGCGCCGGGCCATACACCTACTACTACTAGTGGTGGTGTGTGACTAGCGGCCAGAGTCGTGTATTCCTTGGAATCGTCGTCTCGAATCGCCGAACAAGCGTGCGTTCGTGAGTACACCACTGGCACAGGACCGCCCCGCGCTCTCGGCGCGGTTGGTTATTACACCGGCGATGACCAAGTGTGCGCGTGTTTGTGTACAACACTCACCGCTTGTGTCCGGGCGAACGGTACCACTGATACCGGACCACGACTCCGACACATCCCCCAAATACTAACTGCGCATATACTTTTTCTCCAACAGGCGGATACTATTGTGTTATCGTCGTAAACAGAAAAATTGTCGACATTTTCGAGAAATAAAGTGTGGCCGGGCGAAATACATTCAAAACCCATTTTACAGTTGAATTTACACAGTGAAGCGTTATAAAACAACCGTAACAAAACCAGGG
>CAXAKX010001073.1:0-102812 GCA_963969525.1 Ontholestes murinus
GTAGTAGTAGTAGTAGTGTTAGGCTATCGACCACGTGGTCCTTCCGCCATGTGTCATTTGTGTATTTGTGTGTGTGTAAATGAGCTTGTTACTTTAAAGGATCGCCCCCGTCACTCTAAAGCACCATTAATTGTATCCCAATGGTGAATGGTACCGGTCACCCATCCGACTACTGACCCGAATCAACGTTGCTGCACGTCAGTTCGGGGCCGTAACCGATGCGCCACCACCGGCGTGTAGGCCTTTTTATTTGTGCTGATATCGTTTTTTAGACGCGTCACGGGATTCTAATTCGAACGGAAATGTTTCGATTTTATTAAATCGATTCATTCTCGTGCGGGCCTTCCACTTGGAAGGACCCACGCCATAAGGGCATAGCTCTGCTGACGAGCTGTGATACAGCGAAACACGTGTCCAGGGATTGCCCTTCTTAATAATTTCGTGATGTGCCTAAAGAAACGATAACAACACAAAAAAACGTCGTATTGTACTTAATGTGATTTAAGTCATGTGACGGCAGCTAATAGTTATATCATTCAATGCCTGGCGGTGCATTAGTACGAGGAGTAGTTGTTTTAACTATTAGCTGTTATGTCTTGCATATGTTTTGTGAGATAACGGTGCAGTAATGCTCAGGAAAATAATTATTTTTCACTTAAAATTTTCATTTCTAACCATCTGCATCGGTAAATTAATTTTATTTAATTTATACATATATATATATATATATATATATATATATATATATATATATATATATATATATATATATATATATAATTAGAGTATTTTTGTCTACTTTATTTTTTAGTTTTAAAATTGTGTAGTGTACACTATTGAGTTTTGATGTCACGTGATCAATCTGTAGACACCAAGATATTTTATTATCTATGAAACTGCCAAGGGACTTTCTTGACTTTGCTTCATTTTGAATTTTTTTTTTGATACACCGCTTTTTTTGGCATTCAACATATTTTTTTTGTACATCAGTTAGCAATTTCGTTATTAGTCGTTTGCATTTTCTATCAGTAGGTAATCCGTCATGTGTGTTGGCAGTAACAATAATGGTAGTAAGTTGACCACCTAACCCGACGAAATAAAATCACTAAAATCATGAATGTATAATATATAAATAAGAGCGGTCCTAGCATGGATCCTTGCACAATCCCTTTGTTTATGTTGTTTACTTTGAAACCGCTCTGATTAACTCTCACAAACAATTTACGATCACAAAATCATAAAAAAAAGATTGCCTGCATCTACGTTCCTCTATATCATATTTCCTCTATCAGGAGATCGAGTTTTTGCGTCGGAATCCTTTAGGATATGGAATTCCATTAAATGTGACCATAATTATATTTTTTCTTGGAGAAATAACTTAGTATAGAGATTGGACTGTAGTTATCCATGTCTGTTGTTGTTCCATGTTTGAAAATCATGGTCACCTTTGCAATTTTTGGGGCCCTTGGAAATACACCTTATTCCAGTGGCAGGTTTGTTAAATACACCAGTGGTTTTATAATATCTTTTAATAATTGTTTAATAACTGTAAGCGGGATTTCATCTTTTCCTGCTCTTGCTTTGTTTTTAAAACTATTTGTAACGGACGTGGCGGTATTGCCGTAAGTAGATTGGTTGGTTAGATATATTGCTGCCTAAATATTTCGCCAGTTTGACTTCTGTAATACTTAAGAAATGGTTTGCAACTTCCACTGCATTAGCTATAATATCGGCGGACTCATTATTAATGCTGATTTCTTTCAAAAACTGGCTTCCTTTTTGTTCGTTGTTTACTATATTTCACACTGCTTTTTGCTTGTTATTATTACGCAAGATTCTACTACTTAAATATGTTCTTTATGTATCCTCTATTATCTTCTTGTGTTTTTTTCTTTTCGTCTTTGTATTTAGATTTTTAATCTTCTGACTGTGATTCAGCCATGATACAAAATAAATTCTTCAAATTATTGCTTGATTTACGGATGTAGGCATTTATCCAGTTTTTGTAGTTCGTGCGATGTTGTTTTAGTTTGAGAGGACAAGATGCAGCAAAGTGGTAAACATATTCTTCGATAAATTTGTCAAATGCAGAATCAGGATTTCTTTTTTTATATCTCCCCAGTTTACTTTTTGCATTGCACTAATATTTTCTCTATTTATTTCTCTGGTATACTCTAGGTGCACCTTCCTTTTTTTCCGAGTTTTGCCTAGTTCTACTTTAAACAAATTAATATTTTAGATTTAGATTTAGATTTAGATTTTACGAAAATATTTCGTGTTTTTTCTAATTAATATTTAGTTTTTTAACTAATTTATAAGATCTTATAGATCAGCCAGCAGTTTTCTTCTTCAAACCTTCAAAGACTTTCAAAATTCAAACAAGAGCAAGGCTCTATACATTTTTACCTGATTTCTATCGCCAGTTTTATACAAACGGAAACAATTTTCATCTCTTTCCATTACACAGTTTTACGGATCAAGTTATAAATAAAAGTAAACGGTTTACTTAAAATTGAGGGGCAGAATTTATTTATTTATTATGAATGACCAGACTGACATAATGTATTCTCTTCTTTTCGAAGTTATATAAATAATACCTGTAAACATTTTTAAGTACTTTATGTTTGATAATGTTTAGTCTATGATCGAAACTATAGTCACAGTGAATAAATAACTATTGTGGTAAAACAAAGTTAAAAGTGTTTTATTTAATTTTTAATCAAAAATGTACCACCAAGTAAACGCCGACAACATTCAAGAATTTATTTATTATTTAACCAGACCTGTAGTCAGTGACCTTTTAAATTCTTCATCTACCTCGGAACATCTTCTTTGGCGATTATAAAATTCTCAAATAATTCTGACTTGATGTTGGACGTAGACTTATCACTTGCAGCATTATTTGAATAAGTAGAGCTAAAATGTGTTGCGAATGCATTGGGTACAACATTTTTATTATATTGAACATTTCCTTAAATTCGTTTTGTATTTTTTAAGCACATTTTTATCACAAGAATCATTAACACACTTTAATTTATACTAATTATTAAAGTTTAATAGGTTAATATATAATTTACGAATATCAGCTATTTAAAAGTTGAATTTCTACTCATGATGGCCAACATCTACCTTCACAACATAAGAAGCCTTCAAAATACGTACGAAGAAATGGAAACAATCCCTACAATATACAATAATCCACAAATAATCGCAATTACAGAGTTAGTGGTTGTTGTTCTTCGTTGGAATTTTCTGTTTAAATTATTTTTTCTAAATCGCAATGTGTCTTAATTTTTATTTTTTCACTTGTGTCCGTCTTTCTGATGTATATAGATCCGTCTCTTATCCACAAATATTTATATTGTTTCGCTTTTTTTTTAAGATTCTAACGTTATAGAAAATTCTTTAGTGTTGTGAGTTGTTCGTTTATATATATTTCTGATTCTAAGCCACTCAAGATAAATTCTTTTGAGGTAATTGATCCTACCACTTTTCTAGCTTCTAAAACTTTTGTTAATTCTTTTGATTTCATTTTTGTGATCAATGGGCTTTTTTCAATATTATTATTCTTCCTGCTTGCGCTAATTATATCATCTTTTTCAAATTTTATATGTATACTTGACAATACTTTTTCTATAATTTCTACGGTCTTCGTTTTTTTTCTTGTTTTGGTATTCCGGTTATAATGAGGTTAGTATCTATTTTTTCCCCTTCTATTTTTTCTTTCGAGATTTAATGTCAGTTAAGGCCCTCTTTATACTCTGATAGTTATAATATCGTCTTGTCAGTTGTTTTGTATTGTATTTATTGGTCTTATGTGATCACCCTTCAACCTAGTCTAAAACATTTATCAACCAATTCTTCTAAATTATTAATAATACTATTAGAATTTATCCCACAACTATTATTATTACATTACAATGTGTGCATACAACACAATTCGTACCTATATTTCTCCTGCATTTCAGTTAAGTTTGTCACTCATAATAAAACTATTTATAACCAATTAATATTTGATAAATAAAATAATGAATTAATGGGACAAATACACACAGGAGCCAATTAACAAAACATGCACAGGTAGGCCATGGAAGGAAAACAGTAACATAAAGGATCAACAATTAAATTTCAGTATAATAAGAACAATAAATTTATAATTTTTTTACGCGCATATGAACGTAAAATATCAAAACACAGACAATCAAAATTTCAATAGAATCTATAAAAAAATTAAAGTCAAAATCAACGACCAAGTTTTTATATTATCAAGGTACGAAATATGAAATATTATATTATTACATATGGCTTAATACAAATATTTTGAAAACTATGATATTTAAACGTATGCGCTTATATATTTTAACAATCGACAACTCGTAATCATATACAGCACATCTTACCAGACACACGATGATGTTATTCAATGGGTTTGAGCAAGTATCATAGAAATTATCTTACGAATTATTAAAAAATAATAATTTTCTATTTCTAAAGATTTCGAAATTTAAAAAGTAATAAATCAATAGTGTAACTTGCAATTACTTGAGCAATATAATAAATGTAGTAGAAAACTGCAAAAGGAATATTCTTTAAGCTATCTAAAGTATTTGATTGTATTGTATTTTATCATAATGAAGTACCTTAAATAAGAAATTAATTTAAAAATTAAAAATATTATTATATTACACATGTTGAGGATTATCAAACGTGTTCTTGATTTAGGGACACTAATAACAGTTATCGATTAATATTTGAATCTTTATTGAGTTATTTATCCACTTCATTGTTCTTTATGTTGATTTTAGAATATAAAATACAAAACGGCTCTTTAAAATTGATGCTCTGAATTGTAAAGAAAACTGTCGATTAAGGTTTGAAAAAAAGTGACTTATTGGTGCGGTGTGGATTATTTATATATGAAGCAAGAATGTGCAATTTCAAATACAGGGAAAACTTTGAAAATTTCAGAAGTGAACATAAATATTATACAAGAAATTTAGGTGCTTATATGTATCAAAAACATCGATTAATACTGTTTGAAAATCTTCAGAATACAACTCTTTAAAATAATATTATTATTCTAGCCTCTCACAAAACTGGCTCATACCGGTAGATTTTAAAAGCATTTTCTTAATGAAAAATAATTTAATAAGTGAGCCGTTTATTTTGAAAGTAGTCCATTTATACTTAAATTGATATATTGAAGGGTTTGTGTTTCAATCCAATTAAAAATATACGTACAGGATACTATTAAGTCATACTGCTTAAGTGTATCTAAAAGTGTTCAATTTATAGTTCCTATTAAAATAATGGCATTTATTAAGTGAATAATATGCGTTTTTCTACCAAGAATAGAGTTAGGCCACTTTCAAAATTAACAACCAGATTCGTTAAAAAATACCAAGAAGCAAAAATCCTTTCAACATAATTTAAGATGCTTCAAATTAAAAAAGCAATACTCATTATATTTTACATATCTTTAAAACAATTCAAAAACATAGTTTATGGGATTCGAAACATTTTTTAAATACATAAAGTACAAAATTACAAACATACATTACAAAACAATCATTTACATTTTGTGTGTAGTAGTTTGAAGAAATAATGAAGTTTCAGTGGTATATAATAATAATAATAATATTTATTAACGGAATCTCCTTTTACACAAATATAACATATAAATACTAGCAAATAAAAAATATAAAATTAAAGTACATATGTATTAAATAAAAAATTTTAAAAAATGCGCATCAAATATTACCTTTTTCAATTCAGTTTTGAAATTACTGAAGATAGAACCAAATAAATTAACATTATCATTTGAATTTAATTCATTTGCGAAAGACATGAGTCTATATATTGGACTATTTAGTTCATAATTAGTTCGCACTACAGGTAATCTAAATAGAGGTCTTCGACGTATATTAATATAAGTAGAACTAATTGAAAAATTTAGTGAAGCTGTCAATTCCGGACAATTTATTGCACCCGCTATTAATTTATGAAGTAAACATAAATTTAACCTAATTCTACGTTTACGTAAAGATTCTAGGTTAAAACAAAAAGAAAAATCATCGTTATCGTCAATCGAAATAGTAATTTCCAACAACTATAATGAGGAGACCAAACTGTAGATGCGTATTCTACATTTGATCTTACTAAACTAGTAAATAAAGTTATAAGAGCATGGGGTTTGAAGTTGTAACTATTCCTGAATATGGGCTGCGAAAGATAATTCAGAATCGAAAATCACTCTAAGGTCTTTAATAGTAGAAATTCTTTTTAATGCTTCGTTATCGATTTTGTAGTTAAAAGTAATTAGAGATGATTTTCTCGTAAAAGAAATTATATTACATTTAGGTATATTCAGAAACAAGTTATTCTTCAAACACAAATCATGTAACCTACACAAGTCGCGTTGAAGTTCTTTACAGTTATTTACATTTTCAATTGCATGGAATATCTTTAAATCAACCGCGAGCATTAATAATTTACAATAATCAAACGAATGACTTATGTCATTCGTTTGATTATTAAGAAACAACAAGAACAATAAAGGGCCTACATGCGTTCCCTGTGGTACACCTGAAAGTACATTTATATCGCATAAAATGTAATATGAATGATGAATATCTTCGCCATTTGTACACGACAAGAAAGAAAAGAACGTATCCAATTAATTATGTTTAAACTAAATCCGTAGACATTCAACTTAGCAATTAATATATTGTGATCTACCAGGTCGAATGCCTTTGAAAAGTCTGTGTATAATGCGTCTACTTGTTTACTATCAGGAAAACTATCAATAATAAATTTCTGATAACATAATAAATTTGAAGTTGTAGATCGACCTTCAATAAAACCATGCTGATTATCCACAATAATACTCCGGCTAATCTAATTGAGTAGAAACAATTTTATCAAGTATCTTATGAATCATAGACTGGATCGTAACTCCACGATAATTATCCACCAAATTTTTTCCATTTTTTTATAAATGGGATTGACATATGATTTTTTCCAATATTGCGGAACATAGCCTGAGTGAAGGAAATGCTCGAAAAGCCAATGAATAGGTTTCGAGATAGTAAACATACATCTAGATAAAAAGAATCCAGGAATGCCATCAGTGCCATAACTACAATTATTAGATAAATTAACAATTTTATTAAACACTTCTTCTAGTGTAACACATAACTTAGACGAATTAACTTGAGAGTTGTAATTGAATTCTGGCACTGTAGTAATGATTGGACAATAAGCTGAAGAAAAGAACGATGCGAAGGCATTAACAATATCTGTCCCGTTGTCATAGGTCACATTATTATATGACATTGATTCCGGGATGCCTGAAGTATTTTTTATATCACTGGCAAATTTTCAAAAAGACCTGGGTTTCTGATTAATATCCTCTTGAATTTCATTAATGAATGATTCAAACAGAGATTTACTCAAAGATGAACACTGAGCACGTAATTTACTAAAAATCTCGTAATCGACATCATTACTTGATCTTTTATAAGTTAAATGTGCATTCTTTTTCTCCTTAGTTAATTTTATAAGTTCAGAATTGAACCATTCAGGATAGCGAGAAGTAAAAATTGTTTTAGATGGAACATACATTTTGATTGTGTCATACAATATCTCATAATTTGATAAAATGATTTTTTTAGGGGACTGACTTTATCTTTTGCGTTAAATAATATATTTGATAATTTACCGCTGGCTCTAAATGCAATTTGATGAAATGAGTGTGATGAATGATTGTGTATTGGAGCTTGGGATTTTTGGATAGATATGGGTTCTTGTGTTTTGATATCGATTTCTATTTATTAGATTTTGAATGAGGCTAACCGGGTATCCATTGTTTTGTGTAATTTTTTAAATTTTCTTTAGTTCTAGGTCTTGATTTTTCGGGGATAGCGGAATTGAAAAGGCTCGATGAATCATTGAGGGGTATGCGGCCAGTTTATGTGACGGAGGATGGTTAGAATTAGAATAGTTGAAATTATATTGGTAGGTTTTATTTATAAAATTTCGTGTCCCGAACGCAACTCTACTTATGTAGGTCAAACAGGTCGCAGCTTCGAAACTAGATTTTCTGAACATTTCAGGGCGTATAGGTTAAATCAAAACAGTATTACTTTTTCGAACCATTCTTTAGAATGTAAATATGAATTTCCCAAAATCCAAAATCTAAAAATTTTACATCACTGTACCAACGGTACAAAGCTTGATCTCCTCGAATCTGCCGAAATTTTCAAAGAAAGTAATAATCTTCACGATAATCTGCTTAACGAGCAAACAGATTTAATGTACACGCCACTTTGCAAAAATCTATAATTCGTTAACGATGCGTAAACCCCTTCCTTTTACCTACCCGACAATAATTACCCCTCAACCCTCTACACATTAGTGTAAATTGAACTCCTTCATTAATTTGCTTCACTTGATAATGACATTAAACCGTCGAAACTTAAGTCGTGTGTTTTTGTAATATATGTATATATATTACATAATTTTGTAGTATTTGTAGTGGTTAAAACATAGTAAGTGCGTTAGTTAAGTGTTTATCATGAATTACCACGTAGTTACAGTCGCCACAAACCTTATGATTAACTTTGGATAAGGTGATGCTTTTTGCAAATCGAACGAAAAAGCGAAATAATAATCTGAATTGCGTGATACTTGTTCCTGATCTTGTTTTAGTGACTTCCTAGCTGATTCTTTTAATCTTAAATGGACATCGCGTTCTTCTGTAAGTTTATTCTTTCCTTCATCATCATTCGATGCTTTAATTTTGATATTTAATAGGTCGCATGTTTGACATGTATCTTTGCGCGTTTGGAAGAAATGTAAACCAAAATCTTTTTAAATATTTTTTCTGTCCAGTCATTAACGCCTTTTATTTTATTTTCCTTTCAATGAAGTTCGTATAAATTAAACATTTTCCGTAGATCAGGATTAGGATTATGAAATTTAGAATAATGGGATTTAAAATGTAGGAAAACTTTTAATATAGTTTTGAACGTGTTTGTTCTCATCCTCAGAAATATTTCTTACGCTTACGTAAATCATTTTCTACATATGCAGAGTTTAATACACGGCCTTCACTTATTTTAAAGATATCCAAGAAGACTTTTTTACACACAGGAACATTTCCGTTATTAGAATTTAACAAATACCTAACACTCAAATTTTTTGGCGAACCTTTTTCGTTTTATTTGACGTCTTCGTTTCACAGTTTTGCGCTCGATAGCTTCGTAAAGTAATATTTTTTGTATATTAAAATCACCCAAATACAAAAACTGCTCAAAAATATTCTTTCTTTTTTTTCCTCGCAATTTTTAATGCAAGCTTTTCGATAACGGCAATCTTTGTTTTGGAAAACTTTTGAAGGTACAATATTTCCGATTTGAAAATAATATCTTTTTCCTGAATTCCGTTTAATCTGTAGCACTTTTTGGATGTATATTTCATCAATATTTTCTCCATTGTTATCTATATCTTCATCCCGTGAAGATAAATATTGTTTTATATTTCTCTTTCTTTTTCGATTTTCTTTGAAATCAGTAGTTACTAAGTCTTCTTCATTATGAAAACTAATCGTTTTGTTCTTCCACATGGGTGAATTAATTTCTAAAATTTAATATTAAATTGTAAGTTTTATATTGAATTGTAAGTACATATGTATATTGCGTAAATTTTGTTTAACTGCATTAATTAAACGTACTGATGCAATTGTCCAAAAACTGAGGTAAAGTTGTTAAATACTAATAATAATATTATTGTTTGAATATCGACCACGTGGTTCTTTCGCTGTGAATTTGGATATTTATGTATGTGGAAATGAGAATCACCTTCTTCACTCTAATTGTTTCTTAATAGCGAAGGGTACCATCCAATTATCAATCCGGATCAACGATGCTGCACTATCGCTATAGCTAGTTTCTTATACATATTTTATCAATATTTTTTATTTGATGAAAATTGTTGATTTATATAAAGTAACTATAATTATTTTTATCAAATTACATAAAAATGTGTAATATTTTTTGTGAGCGTACCTAATAAATATTTGGGCCCCCGTCATGCGGTCGGCCATAAAACAAAAATCCCCTCCCAATAGAATCAGAAGCTATAACAGATTTGGGCCCCTCGGAGACAAAACAAACGAACAAAACAAAACACCTACAATAAAAAAAAAATATATAACAATGAGGAATAAATATGAGCGACACATCTTGGGACATGGTCGGTGCAGGCGCCAGGGTATGGCAGCGGCGTCCCGCGAGGGGGCGCCACAGTGTGGGGCCCGCCGATGTGGCCGCCGCAGGAGTGGAAGCGAGAAAGGAGATTGCACGTGATGAAAGAATATTGATAAGGCAGTTTATATTCCGAAGTGGTGTATAAGTTTAGTTAGGCCTCCCATGTAGAGTGTGTAGTGCGCGACACGGCCAATCGGAGCGGCTCTCCGGCGGCCTTTTGTTTTCAGAAAAAAACGACACTTAAAAGGGGCGTGACGGGCCCGTACACTCAGGTGTACAAACACGCCGGAATTATATCCAGTTAATTACTGAGCCGTCGTTAAAAGATAATCTAGTTTTAAAGTTTATTGCCTTCTTAATATGATGTACGTGTGGCGCATAAAAAAACGGGTTATTATTTTTTCATAAATTATGCCACATTTATTGTCTCATCCTCTGTCCGCCAGAGGCGACATCTACATTATCTCTTTTCTTTTGTTATAAAAAAAAATAATAATAAATTTAAATTAGTATACACTTACACACTAACAATAATAACAGATAATTAATTGAACTAAATCAGTAACTTTTAAAGAAAGTGCACTTTGTTGATATCACACACAGTTTTTTTGTGACTGTAGTTTCAACCTTTTCAAAGCCATTAAAAACTGAAATTTTAGTTAAAAATAAATTCTATGTCTGATATCAACAAACTGTAGTCCCTGATTTTAATTATTAGAGTTTAATAAAAGTCCGTTAATGTGAAACTAATAATTTAAACAATTTCCTGAATTTTCAATGTAATTCATTAATTGTTTTTTTAATCATCAAAAAGGTACTATTGTCATATGTCAGATGTATAAAGAATTAATAAACATAAACATAAACATATATGGCTAGATGGTAGTTTAAGATATAAAATGAATGATTTTAATCCCAGAATTGACTCTTATGGAACGTCTGTTAAGTTTAGAAAGATTTTAGATCTGCATTTTTCACTGAACTTTCGCTTACTTGAATTTATAATTTCTACAAGTCTGTTAAAGAACTTAAGAATTAAGACAAACATCTCCAAGCTTTTATTTTAAAATACTGCACGAAGCGAAGAAAGGACCAATTCTTTCACTAATGGAACACCTGTAAATTTATAAAAATAAAACAGAAAACTTATTATACCATCACCAACTCGCCTCTAATTAGCATGTTCATCCTGGAAGCAACTGCTCAGGCATTGGCGTTTCCTAAAAACTCATATATTTTAACAACAAAAATATTTTTCTTGGTTAAGTTAAAAAGTATAAGCAAAAACAGTAAAAGAAATGAGAAAAATAGCTTTTTTCAATAAAAATAAGATCATTTCCGGGAAGATATGGCTTTAATACTCAACTTATAATAATCTATAGAATGTTTACATTTTTTTTTATATTTTGTCTAAAGTGTTGTAGATACAGAATGATTGCACGTGAAGGTAAACAAAATGTTTTTTCTATTATGATTGGTGAGCACGGAGTTAATACAACTATGATCTGCGCAGTCAGTTCTGCCGGTCTTTGTATCTCTCCAATAGCAATTTAAAAAAAAAATAGAATCAATAAGGATTTAGAAATTCTAGCACCGCCAGCAGACATTGTTATTATTTAAAATAACGTCTACATGCGGTATATAACGGGTGTCCAACAATTATTGCAGTCCCGGGTGGCGTTGAAATAAAAAACGTAGGTCGATTCTTACATGTTACAAATAAATGAACTGACATTTTTAATGCACATTTAGTTTATGTTTGACAATTAACATGTCAGTTCATTTATTTGGCACATGAAAGAATTGACCTACGTTTTTGATTCCAACGCCACCCGGGACTGCAATAATTGTTGGACACCCGTTACTTGCATCACTGCATGATGAAACTCTTGATGAAACGAAATTATAATGTTAGGTAATTTCAAATTAAAACACTTGTTTAGTCTCATATTGTTACATTCAGTTTCCTAACACGTGTTTCGGTCAGTGACGGCCATTCTTAAAGGAATTACAAAAATAATTAAAAAGAAAAGTTACAAGGTTGGAAAGTCCAGAAATGAAGAGATTCTAACTTGTTAATAGTTCGTTCTGATTGATTAGGAGATTATTACGATTCTTAATGGCTCTCTTAATCTCCAAACCTTCAAGGAGATTTAATTTTCGGCCTTTTTCTACAAAGCAGATTGGTTTGATGTCGGCTAATTGATGCCCTGTTGTGACGCAATGCTTCTATTGCCTTCTTGTGTTTGTTGTACCTGATCTTGAAATTTCTTCCTGTCTGTCCTATATATTTGCCATCGCAGTTCTCACATGTAATTGATAAATGCCGGATTTTTCTAGTGGGTCTATTGTCTCTATTTTGTTGTTACCTAAGTATTTTTTTTAATTTTCCCCGTTGATTTTTATTACATGGACGTTGTGTTTGGTAAGTTCTTTTGAAATATTATGTCTCACCTATGAAGTATATGGAATGCCTGCGAACTTGCTGTTTTCTTTAGTTCCTTATCCATTGAACACCAATTTTTGAACTGCTTTTCTTGTTTTCCTTTTCAGGATCCTGTCTACCTTGTTTTTCTTGTATCCGTTTTTTGTGGCAATTTGGTAAATTGTATGCAGTTCTCGGTTAAAATCTTCTTCGCTGAGTGGGATGTGGATCAGATGATGAATATATTTAATGCGGAAGATTTGTTCAGATTGTAGATGGGATTATTGTGTCTGTTGTGGGTTTTCTATATATGGCATATTTTAGTTTATTGCTTTCTATTGAAATACTCAGGTGTAAAAAGTTGAGTTGTTTTTCTCTGGTGAATTGAATTTTTCTATTAATTGAATTTAGGGTTGTTAAAAATGTACCCAACTGTCTATCTGTGCTATTACATATGCAGAAAATATCACAACATATCTGCACAGGTATTGTAGTTTATTGTTGACGTATTGTTCCTAAATACTTGGTGAGAACTCATGAATATTTCTGCGAAGAATGGTGAAGTATGCGATCCCATGGGCAGTTCTTCATGCTGAATGTAAAAAGTGTCGTTAAAACAGAAGTAATTTTGGTTGAGACAAGCATTTATTAAACTGGTGATTTCTGGCGTATTCTAAGTCGATGATTGTTCTTGACACTTTTTATGCAAAATTTCATTGAAACTGGAATTGATGTGAAGAGTCCCTTGACATCAAAAAAGTCCAGAATTGTGTTGTTGTTGACAGCTAGGTTCTTGGTTTTCTTCGCGAAATCGAAATTCCGTATTTGGATGTACAGGGAATTATTTATGAAAGTATTTTGTTGACCAGGGAACAAACTTTATATGGAGGGAGCATTGGTGTAGCAAATGATTGGTCTTATTGGGATTTTTGGTTTGTGCACTTTAGACAGGCTGTATAGTATGGGTGCCCTCGGATTCATGATTCTATATTTGTAGATTTCATTATCTGGGATTATGACATTTGCTGTTTTAATTGCTTCACCAATCTGCTTCTTGAACTTCGCAGTAGGTTTTTTTTTGATGTTGTGAAAATTAGTTTCATTGATAAAGGTGTTCACATTTTCAATATAAGTTCTTATCCAGAAGGTGTTCACTTTTTCAATATAAGTTTTCTTATCCAGAATCGGCATGTCTTTCAAGATAGCCAATTTCTACCATTAGATATTTTACAACCTAAACCATCTACTAAGTCTGAGTGAATATCGAGTAACAATGCGATGGCTCTGCTGTTGATGTACCTTAAACTAGAACCATCGAAAATTTTGAGAACATTCTCCATGAATCATCATCATCATCATCATCATCATCATCGTATCGAGCTAGAGATTTTGCCCAGAAATCTCAAAATCTCAAAACCCTGCACATCCTCACTATAACCTTGCAAACAAACTACTGTGTAAATATACGGAAATAATACCTATAAATGAGCACTACTTACTTATTCATAAATACATTATCGAAATCCCTCATAATATTGATAAGTTTCTATTCAAAGTTCGTACTATTTCTATTCAGAATACAAAACCCTATGCAGCAACCATATTTGAAAACATTATTTTAGTTATCATAACCATCCCGAATGTATCATCACACACGGACACTCGCACACACATTCAGAATTATATATTCAATTCTTGCATACCCATCTACATAAGAGGAGACGAGTAACAGAAACCCCACAAGTATACAGCTATCTGTTTTCTAATATAACGGGTGTCCAACAATTATTCATTTATTTGGCACATGTAAGAATTGACCTACGTTTTTGATTCAAACGCCACCCGGGACTGCAATAATTGTTGGACACCCGTTATGTATCTGCACTATAAATACGAATGTGTAATAATAATCATAAAAAAAATTAAAAAATAACTTACAATACAAAAATAAAACTAGAAAACTTGTGTCTTTTTCTTCTTGTGGTGCCATCTCCACTAATGAAGGTTAGACACTGTCTCAGCAAAACTCTTACGGTTTTTTGCAGCTTGCAACAGAGAACGAGCATCCAATCATTACTACTATCAGATATTTTTCAACCTAATCCATGTACTTAGTCTGAGCCAATATCGATGTCATCAAGTAACAATGAAGGCGATGGCTCTGGTCTTGATGAACCTTAAACTAGAACCATCGAAAATTTTGAGAACATTCTACATGAATCCACAGCGTGATCTTATCGAGGTTGAGAGACTACCCAGAAATTTCAAAATCCCAAAACACTGACTGTCCTCACCATAACCCTTCAAACAAACTACTGTGTAAAGATACGGAAATAATACCTATAAATGAACTCTACTTACTTATTCATAAATACGTTTCTGAAATCCTCTACAATTCTATTCAAAGCTTGTAATACAGGTTTCTATTCGAAATACAAAACCCTATCAGTAACCATATTTGGAAACATTATTTTGGTTATCATAAGCATCCCGAATGTAAGTATAATCACACACGCACATACATTCATAATCATAATCCTATATTTAATTCCTGCATACCCATCTACATAAGAGGAGACAAGTAACAGAAAATTAAGACTTGGACTGAAAGACCACGTGTATACAGCCTATCTGTTTTTTGTTATATTTATCTGTACTATAAATACGTATGTGTAATAGTAATCATAAAACAAAAAAAACACAATACAAAAATAAAAATTCTTCTTCTTGTAGTACCATCTCCAACTAATGAAGGCTAGAAACTATTTCAGCAAAACCCTTACGGTTTTTTGCTGTTAGGAACAGGGAATAAGCATCCAATCATATATATTTATTAGCTATGAGTGCTTCTTTCTTCCGATTCCACGTTTTCCTTCAAGTTTTCCTTCCATTATCAGTTTGAAAAGGTCGTATGTATTATTGCGCATTGTGTGTCCTATATGGGCAGTTTTTCTCTGTTTAATAGATGTAAGTAATTCTCTTTCCGATCTTGTTCTCCTCATTATTTGGTAATTTGAAATACATGCAGTCCATGGAACCCTTAGCAGTCTACGTAAAACACATTTCAAACGCTTAAATCCTTCTTAGTGTTGATTCCCAGAATGCCCCATCCAGACATGCATGGTATGGTCTGCACTAGCCATTTAAACATTGTGACCAAGAATTCTTGCTTTATATTGGTGGTTTTAATTTTGGTATACCATATCACATCCTATGAAGTTTGTAAGTTAGTAAGATGTTTCAATATATTCTGATAACAATTATTTAATTGCGTTTGTTAAATTATTTTAAATTATTCTGATAACAATTATTTAATTGCGTTTGTTAAATTATTTTAAATTACATCAACCTAAATAAATTTCTTGTTTCAAATTTACTATAGTATAGTCACTCACAAACTATTTAACGTACATTCAATCATTTTTAGTTCACACACGCAAATTACTTTTTTATCATTCAATGTCTGTCGAGGTATTAGCTACAGAAGTAGTTGTTTCAAAAGTGATTTGTTTCTTGTAGTCTTAATAAGAATCATTTGTTGTAGATTTTATGAAATATTTTTGTGTTTTTTCTAATTATTAGTGAATTTTCTACAAACTAAAGAACTTTTATATTTTATTATGCTACTTCAAGTTTAATAAATAGGTTTATTGATTTTATATACATATTTATTATTATATATACCTCTTCAAAGATATTAGATTCGAAATTTCTTCCTGGGACTGAATTCAATCGAAGGAAACACTTTAATGGCACATTCAATTTCTAACTAATACTTCCGCAAATTTTGTTGCTCGGTTTACCAAAGTTTTATTGCTTTTCTACATCGTTTTGAATTGTTGCTTTTCACACAAACTAAATATGTTTTGATAGGTAAAATATACGTTTTCGTAGTCCATTTTCAATTTAAGAGAATCATCCTAAGCTAATACGATTCAATTCTATAAAATATTTTGCAATGACTTTCGGATCATCACCATTACAGTATTTGGATTGTTTTGTGCATGGCATCTACGTTTCTATAAACCATGGGTCTATTATGCTTTTTTTAATTATTGAAGTAGGAGTCATTTAAATGCTTCATAGACTTCACTACTGTTAGTAATTCTTTTCTTATGAAGAGTACTTCTGCTTTGGTTTTGATAAGGTCTTTCTATAGTCGCCAATTACCTTCTCTTGTTAATTCTGAATTTATGATAAGATATCTTCAATTTTAACAATACTTGCATCGGTATCCAACACAACTTTTCATTCTTAGTTCAAATAAAGCTGAGCTTCCACAACAGTTATAAAAAACCCGTCACGTAGATAATAGTGGCACAAACCTAATAAACTGCGGATCTCATATAAATTCTTTCGCGCAATTTTTACTCTTGAACTCTTCGATACATCAAGTGCAACAGTTTCACTCGAGTATTTAAGGTATGGTATTCCTTACTTGAAAAGGTAATATTTCTTGGGCTGGGTTTCCATCTGAAATCTTTTAAACATTGAAAAACTCTTTTTAAGCAATTCTTATGGTCCTCTAAGGATTTTGTTAGAAGTGAGCAAGACGGTCTTTTTTTAGTATTATCTCCATTACTATCCCGAATGTCACAGACGAATTAACTAAATTACTTCTAATTAAATATATAAGTCCTTTACGTTGTAGAAAATTAACTAATAATTAGAAAAACACGAAAATATTTCGTAAATATTTCGAAATATTTTCGTGTTTTTTCTAATTATTATAAATTACTTCTACTTATCAATACACTCTTTTAAGGTCAAGCTTCCAGGTAATAAAGTAAATATAGCCAATGAATATTAGGTCTACCTATTCTATTTCTTTACCAAACTATTATTCCTCTACCTATCACCCCTCAAAATTCTTTCAAATATTTTATTTATATTTGGTCTTATTTCTTGAATAACATTTATAAAAACATTATTGTCAGGTAATTTCGGGTTATTATTGATATGAAGTGAATGGCCACTGCAAATCTATTTTGATAGTCGCGGTTGTTTAATGTATACTCTATCTTAAGATCACTTGTAATATATTTTACCACCACTACTTCTCCAAATAGATAGATGAACTTTAAATCTCGACCTATTCTGTTTCTTTATCAATATTAACATTGCTTCCAGTTGCAGTTCGTAATTTTCTTGAAATAAATATAATAAAAAAATATATTGTGTCGTGTAATTGACATGGTAGTAACGTCATATACCACAAATTGGTAAGTCCATTTATCGATGTATCATGCAAAAACAGTATTAGAGCAATTTGACAAGTATTTTGGTAGTTGCATTATTTTATTTTTTTAATTATTTATTAACCTTGAACATGTTCTTATTTATTTTTGTCTATCAAAGGCTCTGTTTTGTTTTTTAACATTTGTTGAGTATCCTCAATGTCTAAATACAAAATAATAGCTTTAAATGTAACTGGAAGTAACTCATAACTGGCAGTAACTCATAGCTGGCAGTTCATCTACTAACATATTTTACCGAAAAAGTAAAAATCTTCTTGATCTTAAACCTATCTATCATTCACACTTTAAAAGCCGCTTTCAGAATCTGATGAAAGTATGCAAGAGGTGTTGAACTTGAATATGTATAAACAAATATTCAAGTTCAACATCTCCTGCATACTTTCATCAGATTCTGAAAGCGGCTTTTAAAGTGTGATAGATAGGTTTAAGGTCAATACCAGATGCTTAACTAAATAATTATAATTCATTTTGCTTTTGGTATATTTTTTGCAAAACATTTGCTATCAGAGTTAATGTTGTAGCGACATTTCAATCTCATTAAAAATTCGATTTTCTAAGATTTCTAAACTAAGAGTCATAATTAGTGTTAAAAAGGGAAAATAATGTTAAAAAATGAATAAGAGAGGGATTCAGAAAGGTAAATTATAAGTTTTATTAAATATTAAAATTTATCCAACAGCTTCAAGTGCAAGTAACAAGAGACAAAAGTAATCAATAGGAGTATGAAACTAATATCTGAATATTATATGTCAAAAGTTTATCATAATTTGTAAATGTCATTAATAATATTTCCATATTTAATTCAAAATTATTTATTTAAGCAATGACAATTATTATTTTTAATGCACGAATGTTTTACATCATTATGTAAAAACTCCAGCTAACGGTTAAACAGTTTTAAACTGCACTACAAATTTCAATATTTAATGTGCATAATTATATATACAATAATCTTTATTTGGACAATACAAAATACATAATAACAATAAATATGAACACAATACAAATAGATGGTGTTGTTGATGTCCGTCTAGGCTATAGACATGAGGTCTTTCAGCCCTGTGCATAATTATTATTTCGTTTATTTTGAAAGTTGGGACAATTTAGAAGGACTTAATAATCATAATCACTCTTATGAACTAGTTAAAGGCTTAAATTTAATAAACCGGATTATTTCTAATTGTGCATAGACATGCTTAAATACAACTTATGTCCTAAATTTAATTACCGCAGAATAATAGAATTAAACTTCATATGAGTGGATATTGATTTCGCAGCTTTAATATATTCAACGTTAAAACTCAATTTTATTACATTAATTATGGAAATTAATTAACATTCCAATTAATTTAATTACGGAATAATTGTAAAATATTATATTGTTTGTTTGATATATTTGTTGTGTACACATTTTAATCAACTCGGTAATTATAAATAACTTTAATAATAATACAATTAAAATTGTATTATTTAAACTGTCATTTCTGCGCAATTAGCAAATATATGTTAATGAAAACATTTGCGTTTAACACGTTGTTATTTTACGTTTTAATATTTATAATTAAGTTATGAACACCGGTTACAATTACCGCAATTATTTATATATTATTATATATCTTTTGGCGGTTCGATAACGTATTTTTGGGAATGACTGTAATTATTGGGCGAGGGAAATTGAGGCAGCGAGAAAAATTGTTTTCTTAAATGGTTTAGCCCACGCTAATTGCATTAATAATACCTGGTAATTGTTATCAGTTTTAATTATGAAGTTTTTTTAAAGCGTAATTATTTTAAAACTATGTTGGAAATTAATAGTTGGTTGGATATCTGTAATTACTGAGATAATTTAAATAAATTGATATTTTGAACATATTTTTAAGAAATGATTAATTAAAGTTATGATGCTTAGAATAGACGGAGTTTTAAATGGTTTTTATAATACTTATATTATTATAAAAATAATACTTCCGCTGCTATATTCTTGCAAATAAATAGCACAGGGATAAATTAAAGACTTGTTTGACCCCTGTGGCTTATATTATTTGTAGAAATAGTTTTTATACACCTTATTTTAAACTAGTAATTAATATATATGTAAATAATTTTTATTATATTAATTTTGCCAATATTAATGCACATGATTAGGTTTAATGTACTATATATTTACGTCCATAGATCATTTGGAAATGAATGATTACCATTTGATATACTTATTAGCAGAAATATCTGGGACTAACAATAACTTATACACCTACAAATACAATACTTACAAGGAAAATTATTGTAAATCTAATGAAGAGATCAGTTACCAATTATTATTTATGTACGACGGTATATTAAATGTCTATAAGTGCAGCATGATCATTAGAAGCACAACCTATAACAGACTAGAATTCACTTGTTAAGTAAATGTTGGATAACAACTTCGAAAATTTTACGTATTAACAAAGATAATCCCAATGGGAAATTATATAGAAGGTAAAGAATTAATAAACACTTCGTTTGTTTCTCTAAATTTGTATATTTTCTCGACTATTTTCGTTTGTTACAAGTTATCGAGAGTAATTTAGTGAAACATACCAAGTGTTTATTAGTTTTTTAACTACTATTCCATAATGTTTCACCAAGAGTTAAGTGAAAAAAAAAATTAAGAAATAAGTGAAGTTATATTTCTAAACTCTTTAAATAAATACAAAGTAGAAAACATAATTATTCAAGATGGTACAAAAATTGAATGAAGGAAAAACAAAGTTGAAGAAATCGAAGAAGAGGCGTGATACCTTCTCCAGTTTTGAAAATGATACAAAGAAAAAGAAAAGAAAGCATCGACGATATTTATCAGATAAAAGTCGAAAAGCAGCGAAAGTTATTTAATTGTATATTTATATTAATTTATTATGTTTTTAAAACTCAAAAAATCATAAATCTTTTTATTATGCAGTCAGAATGTGTACTGTTAAATGTAGCATTTGACAATTAGTAAGCATATTTGTACATAGGTAAATTGTTTTGAATAATTTTTAGTGTAAAATTGGCGAAATTGAGAATATTAAGTGAAACAAAATCAAAAGGAACGAACAATTTTATTCAATGATTTTTCTTGTTTGAAATGAGATAGGATTAAAAATTTTCTAACCAGCAGAAAAACAGAGATCTGTTAGACCTGACAGAGAATGAAATTAGGGATAATGTGTTTAGAAAAGAGGTTCATGTCATATTATCGGCTGAGCAGATTTATCTTCTAATAAATACTTATCTAGTTTTATATAAAAAAACATTTAATATGTACGATTATATAGAAAAAGCAATTATCAAATATTTGAAATAAATGTAATTCTTAAAAATATTATTTAGTGATTAATGGGGGATTATTTAAACACTTAATTTAAATTCAATTATTATTTCTATGGGTACTAAATATTAAACTTCTGTTTTATTTTACAAAATCGTTTCCTTGACATTATTTTACACTTGTAATTAATTTAAATTTATAATTAGCAAATCATAATTTTACCTTAGATATTGTAATTTATTTGGTAAAAGCTGTAATCGATTTAAAACGACAATATTTAATCTTTTGCCTTCCTGATGATAGACTACAATGGCGTAGTCTTTATGTTTTTAACAATCTCATTACTTTTTTTATTTATTTAAATTTAAGTAAATATGCAATTCATAGTGTGAATATTAATAAGTTCAGAGAAAAAAATAAATATATTATTAAAAAAAATCAATGCAGGTATATTTTTTTCAATATCGGAAATATTTTATAAAATGTTCATAGGAAATAACCTAAAAGTCAAAAGAAAATTAAGAATTTTGCAAAAATACTAAAACACACCTAGAAAATTTAGAAGACAAAAACCATAAAATGTAAATATAATACATAAATAAACAATTAATCTTAAAAATTTGAAAATATTTTAAAAATAAAATACATTGATTCTTGAGGCTTCTATTTTGTAGTATACAATGAAAACTCTTTAAACTTGTTTGTCTAACTGGATTTAATTTGCATTTTACGTTGACAAGTTCAAGTTTCAAGTTCATCTTTATTCTTTATTCTTTATTGACTTTGTTATTCCTGCTAACGTATTTAAGTAAATATATACATAAATCATTACAAGAATTTTGGCCGCAGGAATCACAGGCGGTGTTTACTGCTCCTCAATGATCTTCCACTATTTAACCATTAAAAAAATCTCGAAAAAACGAAATCTAAAATAGAATGGATGCTATAATTCAATTAAATTAAAATAAAATTCTTCAAATGGAGCAAACTTTTAGGAATCAATTTTAAAATTCAAAAAGGAAAAGAACTGTAAACAAATAAAAACTCTAGTCTGAAGATAGTGTCTCTAATATTCTCCTTCCGGTCTTGTCAAATATTTTAATCCATTTTAAAGGATAGAATGTATGAACTACTAAATTAGTACCCATCTAAAAAAATCCATACAGCTTTATCGAACAATGCTATCTTTTAATACTTAAAGACCTCATATCCAAGGTAAATTCTCCTGTATTTTTTTAGATATTCAGACGATAGATTATTTTTAGATATTCTGTTTGCCACCCAGATTTACTGTTCAAATTATTCAAAATTAACATCCCCAATATATTGAAACAATATCAAAACAATGCCAAATAGATCTCAAAAAGAGAGACAGAAATAGCATATTTGCTCTAATATAATGAAATGAAGAAGTCAGAAGCTGTCAGCATATCTTACTGATGAGTGGATGGATGTGGGTTTGAGTGGAAGGACACTGGAAAGCAGTGAACTCCGCCCGTGATTCTTGCTGCCTAAATTTATGTAGGTGTTTCATTACTGTATGTATTCTTCTGGAAAAGTATTATAAGTAAGAAGAACAAAGTTATAAAGAATAAAGAATTGAATACATTCCTGCAAGAAAAATTTAGGAAACTACTTTTCCTTCATATTTTATACTGAGTAAGGCTTTCCACAAGGTTCTCTCATCTTGTCCTTTTTATAAAATATATTTTGTCGTAATTTATATAGCCCTAAGTAGCTGATCTTCATGAAGAAATTGGTTCTGACCATTATTGCGCGATTACCACCATTATTACACTGAATTGAAAACTTAATCGCCTTAGTGAATCCTTCAATTCAGTATCACTGAACTTCAATAATTCAGAGTATAATCTTCATTTCTGCATTTGTAACTCAAACATTCGATAAAGGAGTACAGGGTTTGCAAAATATAACTCCAAAAAATATATAACAATTTGGTGGAAAGCGCCATCAATTTGTTTGTTTATTATAATTTAGCGTTCTTCCTAACAAAACATACAAGAATTTTGAGTAGAAGAAGCTGGGCGGAGTTTATGCCGCTGCGTTGATCTTCCACTCTAACCCATAATTCTAACAGGCAGTAAGAGTCCAAGAATTCTCTTTACCATTACTATTTTCCTTATTTTAGGCTTGTTATCTATCTTTTAGAGCTAGAGATTTGACTCAAAAAATATATATTTAATTATAAGTGAATAATAAAAAAATAAAAAATAAAATAATAAATCCCTCCAAATTTAAACATTTATTTCCTTTTCTGTTTAATTAATTCCGTTTCTGCCCTGTAGATATATTACTTTCGACTGATCAAAGATTTTTGCAGAAAGTCTGGAGCTAAAATTAGTTCTGAAGTTATGAATGTGTTTCTGATGGGCATACCCTCAATTCCTACAAAACATCATTGTGGCGAAGCAATTTGTTTTTCACACGCTTACTAAAATCTATTATCCCCGAAACCCCGTCTATAAGCCTTTTAAAAACTTGCTTTACAAGGCGGCAAATAAATTTTTAATTAATTAACCTTCGCTATTACCAGTATAGAAATTTGTAATATCTCCTGTGAATACTTCCATTTTAAATATTTTTTGTTACGGGCCAAAAAGTCTGCCACAAACTAAAAATCCTTATAATAATTAGAAAAACACAAAAATATTTCGCAAATCTACAACAATGCGTCTTATTAAGACTACAAAACTTAAAAATCCCTATAGTTTCTGTAGAGTACTAACATTGCTGTTAAGATTTAATTGTCTCGTGACAATTTTACTGTAAATCGATTTTGTGCTTTGATTAAATATTCATTTCTGGTGGGGAAAAATACTGTTGAAGCAAAGGCATGGATTGAAAAACATAGTTGCAGATCTGCCTCACTGAAGTTATCAATAACATATTTGTGTACTAATTTCAGCACCGTATAATAAACACATTCACTAAGGCCAAATGCGACAGTTACCCCAGAAAATCAGTTAAATGGTATTAAAATTTCTTTGTATCAGTGTAAGTCCAACACTAAACTGGGAGAGTCATATTGACACGATTTGTTCCAAACTTAGATCGGTTAGTTTCGCAATCCTGTCTAGAAGGTTCTTAGTAAATCTATCAGCTCTGCTCAAGTTTTATTATTAGGCGCATGTGTGCAGCCATATAAATTGTGGAATTATCATATGGGGTTTTTCCCGTGACATGTTACGTCTACTTAGGCTTCAAAAAGACATTATTATTATATACCATGGGTTACATTTTTGTTGTGTACATATGATCAGAATAATTCTATATTATAAGGAATAGTTCTTTCTATATAATTTACCTCTACAAAGTAAATATTTCATTCCTACACTTCGTTTTCAGATCTGCAGTCGTGTTTTTTGTCCAGTTTCTATTGACACTATTAACGCTGTGGAGTCTTTCGAGACATATTCGTCCCACCCATAGAATTAGTATGCCTACTGACACAAATATATCTCATTTGTACATTAGAAAAGAATTTACCAGTCGTACAATGCATAGCAAATTTAGTCATCTTACTTTTATTCAAATAATAATAATAATAATAAACTTTATTCACATTAAGGAAAACAGTAAAAAGTTAAATAACGCCGCTGTTTGATCATGAAGTGAGTCGTGACACAAAACTCATTGAATTGTGCACTCTTTTTTGATAGTGTTTATCGCAAGTTGAGTTTTATATTATCTCTTAGTTTATTAGTAACCGATGAACTTGATTTTAGCTATGGTGGCTCTATTGAATATGATTATTTTCAGTTTTTTTTATATTGTGGTACACCTGTGTCCCAACAGGTATTTCGAGCGGAACACAATTGTCCCGGTGGGTCTGATAACCGTGAGTAAGAGATCACTAACACAACCTGAGCTTCAAGATAAAGGTCAACCACTTCCGTTGTGATGGTTCTTCAGGTGAATATTTTCTCCCATCAGAGAGCGGCCCAGATTCTGATTCGTCTGTTCACAATAAATTTAGTATTGATGATGAATTCATCAATGAAAATGAAATTATAGCAGATCAAGTAAGTAATAAGATTGAAATCAGACAGGAAAAAATGAGACAATCGAGAACGAGACCGTAGACTTATCTTCAGGTGTAATATTTTGAAGTAGTAATAGTCAATAATTTACTTCAAGATTCAGTCTATCTGACGATGTTCTTGCTATTTCATATCTACCTAATCAGATAAAGGAAGTCGAATGTTTTCTAAAGATTTGTCTCAGAATATTGATGCGATGTACAAATGCTATATTAAAAATATTCGAGAAAGTTGCCAAGAAAAAGAGACTTGACACAGGTTATATTTTAAAGTAGTAATAGTCAATAATTTACTTTAAGATTCAGTCTACCTGACGATGTTCTTGCTATTTTGTATTTAACTAATCAGATGAAGGAAGTCGAATGCTTTCTGAAAAATTTTCCCAGAAGTCTATTGATGCGATGTACAAATGCTAGATTAAAAATATTTGAGAAAGTTACCAAGAAAAAGAGACGACACAGGTTGTCATGCAATAATGATTGTATTGGGAATATCTCTTGTGGTGAGGTACAACTCTATACCAGAATTCAACGATTACTGGCCAAACAATGAATCAGTGGGCAACATCTCAATAAAGAAGGTATATATATATATATGAAAATTATTATCATAAAAATTATATTTTAATAATCCAGAAACATCTGCTAATGCGAGAAAACATTTTAAATCGAAGAAGTTGTCAATTTTGTCAAACAAAACAAAAAAACAAAAAAAAAACCATATTGGCATCCTTTACAAACATATATACATATATACATCAAATAAATCATAATTATATTGTAATAATATTCCTCTCGTCTCAGTCTCCCTATCTTCGGATTTCTTTTTCCCAACCCACTCTTATCACAATCTCTACGCCCGCCCCATCCTCTCTCATCCATTAATCACGCACCCCCTTGCACTCTTGGTCTAGATTGCTCCATGTGTCCCTTCCATTCTCGCACAACGCACACCTACCATACCGTTCCCCCATCCATACCTTTCTTCCTCTTTCGTCCGATCCACATCTAGCTCCTGCCAGAGTCACTTTCTTCCATACACTTGCCATCTTCTATACATTGGGTTGTACCCACTCCTTACAATAGTCTCTTGCCGTTCTTGCGCTTCCACTTCCAGCCATTTTTCTCTCATCCAAGCAGATACATTCACTCCCTGCTCCAGCCAATCGTTCACTACAGTTTCCGCCATTCCCGCTCTTTCATACATCTTTTTTCTTTCCAATCTCCATTTACACTCTCCTACCCCCTCACAAGTTTTCCATACCTCTTTCAAACAAATTTTCAGCAAATATCTTTTAGACTCGTTATTTCAGAGTATTGACAAGTCGATGACACAATTCAAAGGCAGATCATCGCTTAAGCAGTATTTACTACTGAAGTCTATAAAAATAGATTTAAAGATTTGGGTTCGCTCAGCTTCAAGAACTAGATATGTTTACGATCTAAATATATACGAGAGCAAGAAAATGAACGCCACTGAAAGTACTATTGGCAAAAGAGTAGTTACCAAATTATCCAGCACTATCAAGAGCCCGAATGTTGCGTTCTTCTCATCTGTCCACTTACTTAACAGTAGCAAGTTTCCTGCCGTTGGAACATTAACGAGGAATCTTAAGAATGTTCCCAAATTTTCAGGGAGCTTGAAAAGAGATGCAAGTCAGTTCCAATTCAATGAAAACGGTACAGTAGTTTGCAGATGGCAAGATACAAAAGAGGTGCTGGCGATGTGATGAAATCAGTATGATAGAAAGAACCATGAAAATGGCAGTAAACAAAAATTCTCGAGTCTGGAAATGTTCAAGTGCTACAATAAATATATAGGAGCAGTGGATATAGCAGATATAATGGTTGGATTAAATGACTTAAATGACTTTGATAGAAGATCCAATATGTGGTGGAAAAAAGTTTTTCACAAAATACTCGTGATAGCTGAAATGCAAATATTTTGCATCATGATGGCAGACGCACAAAATCATAATTCTACCATTTATAATTACTGTAGCAGAAAATTGTATTGGTTTGGGAAGAAGTGGAGCAAGTGTGAAAAAATGAGCTCAATAATGTTGGTGTCTACCTTCCCGCCGAAGACTCAACAAGACGACGCGCTCAGATACAGATAGAGAGATCAACGATAACTCTGTGCCAAATGCGCAATACACCATTATGTTTTACTCCGTATCATTTGCAGCATAGTTTTGCATGTTGGGCTTAATTTCAACTTGAAGTGTCTAATGAGTCACATAATCCCCGGCCCTAGCGAAATAATTTCTGTCCATACGTTCATGAAATGTAATTTTTATAATATAGATTTTCACATTTAACTAACACGTGGATAATTATAAAATTATCAGGAAATAAATTAGACTCCAAAGGGTTAAATTGTTGAAAGTTGAATTACATCTTTAGAAAATCATTAGTTTGTCAACACCTTGTCGGCGGATATAAGTCGATAGTAAAATGAAGAATATCATAGAATAGGTTAGGTTAGTATAACAGAGATAAAGTATTAAGCTAGACTGCATTAAGTTGATTTTATACAAAAACCTCAATACCATAAGAAAATAAATTCTCATAAACCGAGGCGGGAGTGGAGAGACTATGTGAATAGAATGGATGAATCAAGACTGCCAAAAATTACTAGAATGGAGTAATCGAGATCAAAAAGATGGTGTGAGAGCAGGAGCCCAGTGTCCCAACTGTATCTATAAATGTTGAAGAAAGAACAGGATCTAATCCTAGTTGACAAGGAGGAGGAAGAAGAAGAAGATGTTCGGCAACCCCCTTTCTTTAGAACTCAATTAATATTAGGTAAATTGAAGTCACTAACTAGAATAAAATTTCTAGTAGAGTTGTTTGTCATCACTTCCTAGACTAGAAGACCTCACTACATACATTAGGTGGAATATGGCAGTAGCAAATAATAAGAGTTTTATTACTAAGATTCGGTTTATCTATCACTAACTAAGGTGTATTTTTCGATAAAAATTGACATGACGGTATCTTAGAGCTAACCCCAATTGAAACTCTACTTGTTATCGATTTTGAGCTTTTTGCCTTAATTAAATTCAGAATCTGTAATTGAAAAATTGAGCAATGTTTTCGTTAACGCAATTACCTCAAACTCTTCCAATAAACATGAACAATACAAATTATTTAGGTTAATTTCATTCTAATAGTAAAGAGTAATACTGTTACCTTTCACGGGGTTTATCACTAGGTGGGAAGTTAGTAAATTACCTAGTTTTTCTTTGTTTATACATTATCTGAGAATGTCTATGAATATATTTAATTGTAAGATTCTCTTCTCTATGTTTGATTCTATCACTAGAGTTGAAACTATACAGAAGTTTAGATACTATAGTAAGATGCTGTCGAACATGGGATCAAGAGGGTTGAACACGAAGAGCTAGAGGTACAGGACTACATCGCAGAACCACGGAGCGTGTAGATCGGCGTTTAAGACTGTTAGCTTTAAGAGATCGTTTCACCACCACCAGGTCCATTGCAAATCAGTAGTATGAAGAATATGGAAGACCGATTGGAATGCGAACAGTTTACCGCCGGATTCGCACTTTTGGCCTTCTTTCATTCCAGCACTGGGAGCTTCTTTTAACCGCTGAGCATCGACGAAATCGTTTCGAGTGGTGTAGAAAACAATTGATGTGGGACCAGTAATAGAATGATATAGTATTTAGTGACGAATTAAGATTCTGTTTAGGGATGCATGATGGTTGGACCAGAGTCAGAAGACGACGTAGTGATAGAGGAAATCCACAATTTTTTGTCGAAAGGCACGTTTCTCACACTGTTGAAGTTATGGTATAATCTTCGTTAGAGGCGACATGACCACACAGCGTTACATTAAAGAAATTCTGGAACCTCATCTCCTACCCTATCTTCAGAATTTGCCAAATCCAACTTTTCAGCAGAATAATGCTCGTTGACACATTGCAAGAGCCACAATGAACTTTTTTGAGCACGCTAAAATCAATTTGTTGCCTTGGCCACCGAGGTCACCGTATTTATCTCCAATTGAGCATTTCTGAGATATCATGGGCCAAAGACTCCTAAATTTGTAGCTTCCCCCTCAAACTGTAGAAGTACTTCGAAATGCGTTAGTAATTGCTTGGAATGAGATACCACAAGAGGACATCAATCACCTAATTATAAGCGAACCTAGGCACCCTAGAGGGTGTATAGACTACCGAGATGCAGCAACACATTATTAAAGGTATTTTTCATAAAGTTCGTTGAATTGAAGAGAAATTTCGTCCATTTGTTTACCATGTTTTCCCTTACAATTGTACAAAATATTATGAAAATAAAATTATTTGAACTGAGTGTTCGGATTTCTGTCACTTAGTATACATGAGACATGATACACATGGAGAATATTCACCATAAATTTATTTTATATCATTTTTCGCTGATTGTATAAATACTTTTTATGATTATCTTTAATTTTAGATGACATTCTAACCGTTAATAATAATTTAAGTCTAATAATAGAGAAGAAGATATATTTTTAAGAAATCATAGGGATTCTTAATGATACGTCTATATATATGTGAGTGTGCGTATTATATATTATATTGATTTGTACTAAATAAATATGTACATTATTATTCCGGCATAATTGTACGTAGTATATAATTGTAAATAAAATTCAATTCGCACAATGCGCCCGCATTTTCCAATTAAACGTACACGCACAGATCAAATGCAATCCCAACACCATTAAATGAAAATTAATTTTATCGAAAAATGAGCGTCATACTGATTACTCATTCAATTTCACAATCACGAAAGTATTGAATCGTAAAATAAAATAAAACACTATCTATCCATCTAATTGCGGCCGCCGATAATGCATGCGATCCATGTTTTTCTCGCTGAACACATGCATTAGCCCGTGTTTTACAATTATTATCGACATAATTAATACTTCCACCCCGCCGCACTTTTCCACAAACTGCATAAATAACGCCAACGCACACAGTTTCATGAAATAAATATTAGCGGAAGTTTGGCATTCACAGCCGATTGACCTAAAGCTGAAATCTATGCTCTTATGCGAATATTCGAATATCTAAATTATTATATAATATAATGGCTTAACCATTTAATCAAATATATATAATGCAAACATTTAAAGATTTTGCGGGTTTTCCTTCACATGCCTCTAATAGGGTTTAGTGGTGTTGCAGTATGTATTAAAAATCCAAACTTTTTTATTTTTTTATTTTGGACACTGTTTCATTCAAATTGTTTTCCTTTAGGGGAGAACTTATAAAATCTTACAAACAGCTCTTTTACTTAGATGTAAAATAAAACAATATTATTTGCAGTATATTACAGTATAGTTATTAGTCTCACTAAAGGTTATGTTTCAAAAATAATTTGTAAATATTAATATTTTTATAATTAACTAACCCTTCGCTGCATAAGGGGGTTGAGGCGCAAAACTGATATTTTAATAAACTATATGTCTGCACATTGAAAAAATATCATTTTATACATCATACATTGTAAGCTAATAGTAGAAGTGTTTGGCTATCGACCACGTGGTCCTTCCGCCATGTGTCATTTGTGTGTGTAAATGAGCTTGATACTTTAAAAGATCGCCCCCGTCAATCTAAAGCACCATTAATTGTATCCCAATGGTGAATGGTAGCGGTCACCTATCCAACTATTGAGTCGTACCAACGTTGCTCCACGTCAGTTCGGGGCCTTAACCGAATGCGCTACCACCGGGGTGTGCATTGTAAGCTATATATACAAACATCTTTATTAACAAATATGTACATATCGTACATAATAAAAATAATATGCATACATATGCATTAAAAAAACTAATCTAGTATTTGTCAATCGGCTATCGAACATAGGTCTTTCCGCCTGTCTTTTTTTAATTTTTATTTTTTTAATTAAGTCCTTGTCATTTCTTGGAGAGGTCATGATTGCTAACTGTCTTTGTAAAGTTAAAGGTCTAAAATTAGTACGTAACTGAAGCGTCGTTAAAATCATGAAATGATGAAATGAATTCGTGTAATGTTAAGGAAGGGAATTTACGTTTAGGGATAATGTTTTTGTTTCTGGGAATGCATAGTACATTTACGATTTGGAAGTAGTTAGGATTTTGAGCAAATTTTTTGGCAAGTGAGGATAGTCTTTCTTGAATTGGGATTACCTTTGTCGAATCATACAGCAATGGATTGGAAAGGTTATGGAGAGGATTTTGGGGATGTCGGATTTTGGTTAGCACCCTAAAGGCTGATCTTTCTGCGACTTGAAAGTTCCGTAAGGTTACTGGGTGAGGGTTGTAGAAGAGGATGGCTGAATAATCAAGCAAAGGACGGCAGATAATTTTATAGATATGAGTGCTGGTTTGAATATTTATACCTTGTTTTTTGTAAGTTAGGTCTCTGAAATGTGCCGCCCTTTGCTTGACTTTTGCTTTAAGGGAAGAGGAGTGACTTTTGAAAGTTAATTAAGTGTCGATTGTTATTCCTTGGTATTTGCAGGTGACGGAGGGATATATATTTTGACCATTTGTCGATATTGAGGGAAGCGGTTCCTTAAGTCTGTGAAAGGGAAGAAGGAGTTGGGATTTGTTAGGGTTGATGGAAATGCGCCATTTTGCAAACCAGGTCTCTATGCGGTCTATCATGCCCTGTAGGGTGAATCTTAAGGAAGGCCTTGCTCTGGTGAAAATGAGTTGGATAGGGAACTGAGGTGTTTGAACTGAAGGGAGCGGTTGTGTAGCAAACTGTGGAGATATACTAGGTGGGTTGGGAGTTTAAGGGTACTGCATTTAAACAGCAGACCTCGGTGCCAAACGGAATCGAAAGCTTTTTTGATGTCTAGAAAGACAATCGCGGATTTATTTCCTTCGAGACCTGCTATTTGGCAGTTAGAAGCGAGAATAGCTAGTGGGAGGGTTGTGCATTTGTGCTCTAGGAAGCCAAACTGATATTCTGGGATGAAACTAGAAATAAAGCACATTATTTTGCGTTTGAGGATAGCGCTTCAAACATTTTTCCAAGAACGGGAAGTTACCCTACTTACTTGGGCGGTAACTGCTAGGAAGAAGAGGATCGGTATTAGGTTTAGGGATACAGGTAATTATTCCTTTTTTCCATTCGGGAGGTATTTTTTGCGTATGATATATGTGGTTAAATATTTTAATTATGTAGAAATGGATGTGTAGGGAGAGGAATTTCAGAATTAGCCTGGGAATATCATAATAACCTGGGGCTGTATTTTTGTCTCGGTTTAAAATTTCGTAATAGTCGTCCTCACTTATTTTATCATTTGGGATTATTGGAATTTGGGAGTTTTGGAAATCTTCGTACCATTTGTCTATTTGTCCTTAAATATTTGGTCATAGTCGTCGTTCTCTGTTATTTTATAAGAGTTTTTAAAATGATTAGCAAAAATGTCTATGATTTTTGATTCGTGCGTTGTCGTTTCATTTGTCATAGGGTCTTTGATTTTCTGGATGATGTCTGATTTGCGATATTTGCTTAGCTTTTTTATTTCTTGCCAGTAATTTTTGCCGTGCACCTCATTAATGGTTTCGCATGATTTAACCCACAAAGTATTTTTATATTGAATTATTAATTTGTGAATGTCCTTTGTCAATTTATTAAATTTCTGTTTTAATGTAACGTCTTCAGTCTGTCTAAAATCTCTGTAGAGTTGTCGCTTATATTTAATTAGTTTGAGGTATAGGGGGGCAGTGGATATTAGAAGGGTTTTTTGGAGCATTTCGGCGTATTATTTAGGATGGAATTGGAAAATTTGTTTAAGAATAGGGATATGGAATCAGGATTAATAATTTGATGGGATTCAATAAAATCTGTCAGGTCATTAGTTATTCCATCGATGTCGCTGTCCTTCAATAGGTATATGGTTTTAGGGGGAGGAGGAGTTGGGGGGGGGGTGGGGGCATGGATAGTGAGAATTTAATTGAGAGATGATCTGAGCCCAAATCGGGGATAAGTTTTAAGTTATGAATTAGGGGTTTAATATTGTTGGTACTAAGAAGGGTATCGATAGTGGATGATTGTTTATCAGACATGATAAAAGTGGGATTGGTTGGTATGCGAATGAAGTTGGAATTAGAAATAAAGGAGGTTAACTGTTTCGTTTTTTGTTTATTTAAGTTGAAGTCTCCGATTATAATGGCATGGTCATATAAGGAAGCTTTGGTGAAAATAGTGTCTTCAATGGGAAAGGAGTGATGGAAGTAAACAAGGAAAATGTGCAGTTTATATGAAGGGAGCTCAACGGTGCAATGCAGACATTCATTCATAGAGTAATTAATACACGGTGGGTTGGCTTTACCGAGCGTTATTTCCGGGCGCGCTGCCACCATTGAGCCACCCCGCGTGTTTTGAATGGGAGTTGTTGCAGGGATTTGAATATAGGATCAGTTTTTTAAGGGAACGGGATTGTAAGCTATTTTCTTATAAAACTAAAAAATGTGTGAAATATATTGAAAACCACAATTATGTGCTACTTGCTAGCTAACGATATTGCTCCTATTGGTAGAATACCGCGGTTTAATCAATGATCTGATTTATGTCTTAGAAGCAGATATCTTCAAGCGACTAACGAAAATAAAAAAAAATGCCTTAGAAGGTCAATCAATCTTTGGGTGAAGTTAGTATTGAACGAGTTAATTGTGCCTTCTTTTGAAAAGTAAAGGAAAATAGTGAAACTTCTGTTGTTTTAAAGATAACATCATTGATTACATAATGTTAAGGAATTAATTTTATTTTAGTTTGTGGTACAATGATCTTTGGGCAGTGATAAGAAGATTCCAATGAATGAACTCGTGCAGCCTAATACCTGGTTATATAGCATAATATATCATCGTTGGGCTAAAATAACCTAATAATTATTATCGGCTAAATTATTACCCAAACTCATACCGCATAAATTCTTATACGATATCTTTGGGTGTAAAATTGATCGAACTTGATGAAACTCTTCATATCATTTAGAGCACAGTACATAAATAAACGTGGATATATGATATTTCATTCATAAATGTTAATTGTTTGTATTTTATTTAATTATTCTCATTTGAAAGAAAATACTGCTAAGAGATTATGTGACTCATTACAATCCTTCAATAGAGTCATTATTTTGCTTCATCTTTGTCGTCCTTCTTTGGACAAACTGTTAGGTATAACTTGGCCTTATTCGGTCCTCGACGGATAGGAGGCCACAAACCAATTCTTACCCTACCCCTGCCTGGCTGTAGTATCGTGGCTTAAGGCCTTCACTAGGGCCAACAACGCTAGGTATGTTTGGGGTTAATAACAATCTGGTCTGAAATATCGGATTTGTCGCTGTCATTGGTCATATCTCGCGGGTGACAAGTCTAGAGAATCATGAGTTAACTTTAGGAATCAATGTGAAGGAAATCCATATAAAAACAAATACCTAAATCGAAGTTGGTACAGCATAAGCCTGATTGGATACATAACTAAGGAGAAGATTATTCTGAATTATGAGGACTTAGGACCAGTTTCAATAGTCTTATTATAGCATACAGAGCTCTGCTATAATGGACTTTTATTTTTCCCTAATTAATCGTGGGACATACATGGACTAAAACTTGAAATATATAGAGGGTAAAGGGGTAACCCTAAAGGCAAACACGCCTTGAGACACAAAGTTTAGGGGCTGGTGCCAGTCGGGCACATACGCTGTATTCAATTGAATATCCATCACTCTAAAGCGGTATCAATTACCTTGGATCAATAAGGGACAGGTAAGGGACCTACCCCAAGTCAATTATAATCTGATATATAAAACAGACTGCATTATTCAATGCTCAAGAAAGATATTATTTATATGCCTACTTTTCAGGAAATCAAAACAAACCACCACCAGAGGTTAGTAGACTAATGGAGTGGTGAAGCAAATGCCAACACCCACAGTATGGTATGTGCCAGCACAGACACCAATAATAGAGGTAAGGAAATTCTTGAATTTATTATCTCTAATAATTTAGATATTATTAATTTAGCAAGCCTATCTTGGTGAATGCAATCAGACAGGAGGTGTTGGACATCACTCTAGCTCAGGGGTCGGCAACCTTTTAGCTGTGGTGTGCCAAGCCACTCTACCAATATGATTCAGGGTGCCGCCTTAATTCTAAATTATATAATGGGGTTCTAGAGGAGAAGAATTTTATACCAAATTTATCTTTTAAACATATTTATTAAAAAAATAACATAAAATTCTAACATAAATTAAAAAAATTTAATGCACATTTTTGCTCAATATTTCAATATCAGGGGTATAATTTGTGACTTTTAATTTCACACAAGATTCTGAATGTTCAGTTGTTAAACGACTTCTTTGTGGACTCAAAATATGTTTCATGTGAGAAAAAAATTGTTCACAAAGATATGTGGAACCAAAAGCGGAAAGGAGAGCGCATGCAATTTTCTTTAAACAATTAAATCTTTCCGGCAATGACATCCAACAATTTAATATAGCAGTCTATTTTTCCATAGAGTCATCTTCCAGATTTTTTCGTAATTCCTTAAATTTTGTTTTCCATAATTCTGAAGATATTAGTTCGATAAGTTCCATTTCAAAATTATCAACATTCATCCACTCAAAATTTGAAAAATCAAACGGTATTATTAATAATAAATATAAATAATAAAGCTTCAAAGTCTTTGCATCTTCTAGAAAATTCATCTTTAAGTGCTTCAACGTAGGTTTTAAGTTTATCTTTGTCTATGGTCGTTTTATTTGCAAGCGCTTTAACATTTGGGAAGTATTTGTAGGTACTAGTATTAATATCACATAAAAATATATTTAATTTTGTAGCAAATCCTGTCCAATATCCAAAAAGTTCGAGCAAAGTTTGGCGCTTTCCTTGCAATCTTAAGTTAAGTTCATTGAGATGTTTAGTTATATCAGTCAGAAACATCAATTTGCATAACCATTCTTTATCGTTAAATTCGGGGAAATGTTGTTCCTTTTCATTAAGAAAAACTTTAATGTGTTCCAGACATGACACAAACTTATTCAAGACATTGCCTCGACTAAGCCAACGAACATGGCTGTATAAGGGGAGGTCAACATATTCACTTTCCATTTCTTCTAAAAGAGATTTAAATTGCCTGTGTGTCAATGAAGAGCGAGACACTATGAAATTAACTTTTTTAACAACAGTGTTCATTACAGGAATTAAGCGCTGTGACGAAATTTTGGCAACTAAACTTTCCTGGTGTATTATACAATGGAAGTTCAATATTTTATGTCCAATATGATTTTCAATAAGTTTGACAAATCCTCTATCCTTGCCAATCATTGCAGGTGTACCGTCAGTAGTTACACAAAATATTTTTTTGATATTAATGTTCTTGCTGTCAAAATAATGTATGAATGAAGCAAGAATATCCTGCCCCTTAGTTGTCCCAGACAGAGGAATCAAATTGCACAATTTTTCATAAACTTGACCTTTATCACAATACCGTGCAAATACTGCAAGCCGCGCAATATCATTTACATCGGTACTTTCATCAACAGCGACGCTAAATGAAACAGCTTCTTGTAATCCAGAATTCTGTTTTGTTGTTACATTGTCTGCCATTTCAGTTATTCTTCTTTCAATTGTTCGCGCAGAAGCCGGTATTTCTCGAATTCGGGATAATATGGTTTGTTGGTTAGGTAAATCGCTAAACAACTTTTCAGCACTTTTTATAAAGATTTCCTTTATATATTCCCCATCTGTAAAGGGTTTGCCTTTGGCAGCTATGCAATGAGCATTTGCGAAGCTGCATTCTGTCGCTTTAGCCTTCGTTCCAGTTATTCCACAAAAAAAAGTTACTTGTTTCTTATAACCAGAAATAGCTCTCTTTATAGTTTCACATTTCTCATCGTTGCTATTAAATGTGGACTGATGTTTGGTTTGGAAATGTCTTTGTATACTTGACATGCGGCATACTACACTTTCGCGGCATATCGCACATACAGCACGATCCTTTTGTTGTATAAATCCATATTCATTCGTCCAATAGTCTTGAAAACCGCGAACATTTAGTTTTTGTTTCTTACCCTCCATTTGATTAAATATGGATGAATTATAACAAATATTAAACCAATAAGATACAAGTCTTCACAAATAAGTTAGAACGGAAAGTAACGACCAGTATTAAACGAAATGCAAGTTTAACTGGTATTACAGGCAAATGGTGCGCAGTAGCAAAACGAGAAAGAAAGGGGCGAATGTCATTCCAGCTTGAACATTCGTGAAGTCCGCTTCGATAACTAGTCGGCGTTGCGCATGTTTCATCCCTTTTACTCCGAATGTGCTCTCACTCACCCTTCGCGCAGATTTTTGTGACATTAGCGAGCCACGTTAGATAAATAATTATAATTAAACATTTTTTCTTATTTAAAAATCACTTTAAAAAAATTTTCGCGATTTCCCTGATTACTTTGTAGAGTGCCATTCAGAACCCCATCGCGTGCCAAGCCTGGCACGCGTGCCATAGGTTGCCGACGCCTGCTCTAGCTGATTCCTTCACCGCAAAAAGTGGCATGTTGTGGACCATCAGCAGTTCGAGTTTGACATAGAAATACCCAATGAAGTATAGAAATCCGAGGAATACAGACTGGAGCCTCTATAAAGAGGGCTTAAATAAAGGAAGCAATGATTACTACCTTAATATCCAGCGACCCCACGTACCCGAGCCGTACACTTTACACACAAACCCACCCATACATACACACACACACACACATCACACACACATCACACATATCACACACATCACACATACACACACAAATCAAGAACGTTGACCAACACCCTACACCTCGTGAAGTAATGCCAGAAGGCAGTTCCGAGGAGTGGTAGGGCGACATGGGGAGGTGGTTTTTAGTGGATATACCTGTTCTGGGGTGTACTGCACTCCGTCTATGAAAGATTATCTAAAGTCGTATGAATCCAGTTGTCCACTAAGAAGGAGATCTCCCTCCAGAGACGCGCCCTGGCCAACTGGGATGTCTATAGATAGATACTGCCGAAATATAATGAATTAAGTAAACCAAAAAGGAAAACAATAAGAACGTTCTCTGAGGTAAAGCAAGTAATATCTACCTTATTCTATCATCATCCTAGGATGACCGGGACAGAATAAAATGAAACGTATGTTTGATTCCTGCAATGATGAGTTACAGTCAGCTTTCAGTGTCGCGACTATATAAACCTAACAGCCAGGCTCCACAAAGTTTCGACCACTCCAAAAGCATCGGGCTAATAAAAAACCTGATGGAAGTTATGCAAGGGTTCTCAAGAAAAGTGTCAATCGGCTGTTAACGCCGCACTTCCTAGGATCAACATCTGTGGACCCTCAAGAACATCACTGTTCAATCCACAAAAGGAAGCATATTCCTTCTAACTAGAGAAAGTAAAAGCAAGGCTGGTAAACTCATTACTAAAGAAAAATTTAATGGGCTGCTAATAGCCGATAAGGCCAACTCCTTCCGCCCACTTAACCTTACCTCAATTTTTCTAATAGTCATGGAGAAAATTATAGACAAGGATATAAGAAGCAGTCTTCAGCACCCTGAACGCAAATCCGCTCTATAGGCAGCAGTTTGCTTATCAACCTAGCAAATCTACTGCGGATTGACTTAATTTCATGCGGGAATAAAGGCTGTGTTGTAGCGAATAAGGAGATTGCATTCGGTATTTTCGTGGATATTAAAGTTGCGTTTTACAATACAACCGCCTAAACTGTGGAAAAAAAAGGCCACACGGAGGGTATCGACATACCCGCATAAGATCATAATTTCTCATACTATTGTGATGGAACAAATTACGCAATTGTCGACTTTTTAATTAATAATATGCAATTTATATTAGGAAATAGTATGTAATGGAATGCATGAGTTTGCTGATTGGGAAATAGAATATTATGGGAGTATACATGCGTGAACGATTGGGATTTAAGTTAAGTCGTCTTAAGTCGATGTTGTAGTACGAGATAAGTGAATAAAACGTAGTTAGAAGAACCAGTGTCTCCATGACGGGCCCTCCTCCATGAAAAAACCCACTCGCAAAATGGTTAACGTACATTTTTGTATTTTTAAATTATCAGTTAATTATAACGACGAAAAGGACTCTTAATATAAATTATTGTTTGTATTTGATTTAAATGTTCTCATTTAATATGGAAGTAAATATAAAATTTCAGCTTTGTGTCTCACTACCCCAGGGGTATCATTTGTTTACATACTTTCGTATGTCCGTTATAAAGGAATGCAGCTTGTCATGATGTGTGAGCTCAGTTTCCTACTATCGACGAACACACATACCCACAATAAGATGCATAAAGGCCATACTCGAAAACCGTAACTTCACCGCAGCTATAGGGAGTGAATCAGAAACGGTAACCACTACACACATAGCAATTGTCATAAGGGGTAAATATGATTATGTTATATCGTCCTAGCCCAAGATGCCCTCTATACCATAGTAAAATGGTATCTAACAAAACTGTAATGGTGTTTTGCACTAAGCTAGGAAGTTCAATATCAAAGCTCCTAAAATAACAGGGCATGAAATTACGCAGTCCGATCAAATAAATTATATAATTTTATAACTGGATTCGAAACTTAATTTGAACGCGTACCTAGAAAAAACAATTCTGCATAGCTACAGCGGCACTACGGACATGCCGCAGGCTTTTTGGCAGATCATGGGGACTAAAACCCAAAATGAACATTATGGTAGTTATACCCATAGTTACATTTGGTCACTAGTATGATCGAGACTAAACAAGCAACGTCACAAGAGAAGCTTTAAATCCTTTAGAGAACCAGTATTGGCATCACGGGGCTATGCAGAATACCCCCTTCTGTAGCAATGGAAGCTTTTATAGACCTACTTCGCGTATATGTACAAATTAGAAACGAAGAACTAATGAGTACAATGACTTCTGTACTGGCATGGTACAGGATATAGATTCATGCACTCAGAAATTTCAAACCTCATTAAACCAGTGTTCCTACAAACACCGTCGAATGTAATGCCGATTAAATTAAAATTCTTATCGAATTTTGAAGCAATTATTGACAGTCGCCAAGATGGCTTGAACTCAATCAACTAAAAAATAACTCTTTAGTCTGGTATATAGATGCTTAAATACGAGCCTAAAAAGAGGGAATCAGTTCCTCTTGGACCTGGTCCTAGTTCTACATGCTGAAACAATTGCCATGGTCTACAAAGAGGCACAGATATGTCTGATTTCAGACAGCAAGGTTGAAGAATCTCAAAGCGCTCAGCTGCAATTCCAAAAGTTCTTGGAACTGTAAGCTCACTTTTAGGTGAGTTACTTGCCATGGAAAGGAGCTGCAGTTACCATGATCGGATCAAATACTACATGTTAGTTGTCAAAAGCAAATGGAAAGGGCGTGGCCAAACAATGAAAAAAGGGCAAAACAGGGCACCGGATAAACAAAACAGGTCAAAAGCAAAATGCCTATGTACTTGCCAGGAAAGGAGCTGTGACGACCATGCTCGGAACAAAGCCTACATGTGGGCTATCAGAAGCAAATAGGATGGAAGTGGTCGAATGGGAAAAATGTAAAACAGGGTACTGGATAAACATACCATCCTTAATAAATGTTTATCTAAACAGCTCTTGCGCCTCACTAAATGCGAGATAAGAGAGGTCATTAGTCTCCTTACATGACATTGCCCAGTGACATTTCATCTTCAGACAATAGGTAAAGTGGACACCACTTAAGATTATGTGGATTAGTAAAAGAAACGGTTGAGCACATTCTATTCGTGTTTGTAGCTCTGGCTACCACCAGACTAATCCTAATCGGAGAAATGGAGATAACACCAGGACGGATCAGGGCATGGCCTCCTACGAAGTTAATTGACCTTACCAAAAAAACTTACTTCCTGAGAACATGCTAGTAGTACAAAAGGTCGAAATAAGTCGCAGTCATGTAAGGCTGTCTATAGCCAAGCGACCCCGTATAAACTAATCTATCCAATCTACTTTCATAGCCTTAACTTTAGTTATACCATTCAAATATTCTAACACTTGGTATATTTTCTGATCACTTGTGGTCAAAACATTGACCTAAAAACTGACAATAGCTCACGCTATTTTAGAGTTAGAAAGTTCGACTAGTTGGTGGAGTAATTTATAATTTAGATTTGGTTCTTACGATTTTTTTTTACCATCTGTGATCATTCTTGCGTCCAAGTTTCACAAAACCAACTGTTTTATTTATCCTTTTGGCTATAGAAGATTTAGGATTACACCAAATTCCTCATTTGGATGTGGATAATAAAAAAATAGAAATAAGTATATTTGGTACATAAATTACTATAGTATAGTATATTATAAAAGTAGTTAATAGAGTTGCAAAAGTTTTATAGGTTCAGCAAGATATTAAACTGCGACTTTCCGAAGGATTGTGTTAATTACTTTTACTTACAAAAATAACAGCAATGTTAGCGTTAGAAGACGGCAATTATATATGTAGGGAATTTGTAATCTGTGTTTAAAATGGGTAAAACAGCTAAGTATATCAGACAAAATCATCCTTAATACAATTTAACATTCTAAAAAATGTATTCAACACGCTGAATATCTAATTTATCACTTTTTTTTTCAATAAAACAGGTCTTTACAAAAGTCAACAGTATTTATAGGAGCAATACATAGGAAAGCCTAAATCTGGCCTTATTGATTATCGCTAAATATACATACAATAATACACTTTTATTTAGAGGGGTACCTATATTACTTTAGAATGATTTTTACATCTTCGATAGAAATGATATATGATGGCTGGAATTAATGTTAACAAGACTGTCTCTTTGTATTTCAGCAAGTTTAGAACGCTAATCATTGGCTCTTCTTAATGTACATTTAAAGAGACTTCATTGCTTCGCTTCCTAAGGGTAACGTTAACTGCTTTCGTATAATTTTCTACCGCTACTTTAATACAACTTAAAAATAATCTCATTTTGAAGCTCAGGAATATGATTAAAAAAATCCTTTAGTATTGTAGAATTAGTTTTGAATATGAAATTACAGGTAACCTATGTAGCGCCATATTAGATTAAAATATTCGCTATGCTAGTTCATTGTTTATTTACCGCTAGATTAAAATGGGTAGTGTCTAAAATTGAAGAGACATTCCATTAACTTTTATGAAGATTTCGAAAATTATCCCTCCTTAGGAATTTATTTCTAAAATGTTCTAATGAGTACCTAATTAGTTACAACATTTTTTCAGTCATACAAACGTGTTAGGCTAGACTGTTTTATTTCGGGGATTCCAAATACAATATATATATTAGAGTAATTCTAATTTAGGAACTTTTTCCGACCAGAGAAAGCCATAGTCTTGGAACGAAGAAGATCGTATAAGTAAAGATGTCCATAATAGGGTTTCTCTTCTTTCACCAAAATATATATTTATATCAAAATTCACCTTTTTAAAACAATTATATTGACTTTAAATATATACATTAGAATTTTTTGTCAACAACTGCTACAGATCGGTTTTGGTCTTTCTGGTTCTTATTAGTAATGTGCAATTGAAGATATGTAAATGGAATGTTACTACAGAATTACAAAACTATAGTTCTCTGTTAAGCATATAGATAAAATTAACTTTAAATGATTTGCCTACTCGAGTGCACAATCTACTGACAATCAAGTAACTGTCAACAGCGATAATGATCAATAATAAGGAAACATTAAATTATTAAGAACTATTATTATTAAGAAATCACGAGGCAAGAAAAGAAGGAAGGACCATAAACAGGAAAATTACAAGGAACAAACAACAACATAATTTTATTAATAAATAATATGTATAACATCTTTAATTTGAATAAAATAATCCATTATTTATTAGGAAATAAAATAAAATATTTAATATTTCTAGTAATAATCCTGAGTTTTGGTAATTATATCGTAAAGGAAATTTTAACATAACTTTTTGGTGATATAATTTAAAATCGGAATATGTAATAAAAAAAGTCTCTTGACTTAATTTAAATTTCTAAAATTGATTGAAGTAAAAAAATGTAGATTAAATATTGAATATTTAATAAATATTAATTATAAAAAAATTAATGGAAATATTTTATATAGTTAAGTTTCACAAATTGTGAATTATGTATTTAAAAAAGATTTATTTTTCTATTTACTAATGGATTACAACATGTTTACTCTTTAAGAGCTAGAATTATACTGTTAATTGTGGGAGCGCAAAATGTAGCGTTTGGAAAAAACTGCATGATAAGATGCGGCGCAGCTGCCCTGGAATCTGCTTATTCGGCTCCGCGGATGACACGTGCGGGATATAATTCCTCCCTCCTTAGGTTTGAACGTCCACGTTCAATTTGGCAAAGGGTGGATATTTTGAGTGTCCTCTTGATTTGGATCAGCCATCTCGATTCGAATGATTTTTCTTGGTTTGCAGAAAAGGTCGACTATGCGGCTTCTGAATTTGATGATCATGATAATGGTGAACACTAACGACAAAATTGCAAAGCTTGTAAATCCATAATGAATGATGTGAACCAGTGGTTCCAAATGTATGGGTTGCCGTTCCAGCTCCTCGGCTTCTTGTTGGAGAATTGCTGGGTTTTTAAGGTGCCTCAGCAGAAATTTGTTTCCTGGTGAAATTCCAATGTTTTGTTTGGAATGCGGTATATCGGTATCTCGTATGTAGGTATAGTGTTCGCGTGTATTGATTTGCCCATTATAATTCTGCAAGATGAACTGACGATATTTGTTCCTTGGATCCATTTTCTATTTAGCTGTCCATGACAATCTTCAATTATTTCTTGTTTCTTCTTCATTAGGGTCAATAATTGTCTATTTCGTAACACAGAGACAATTTGATAGTCATTAACAATTTTTGTAGTTTGGCACTTGTCAATGTTTGATGGGGTACAGTCTTCTAGTTCCGGTTGTTGTAGACACACGGTAATGGTATGGAATGTTTGGCAGTCCTCATTGGTCCAGTAATTTAAATCATTGATTTCGATTAAAAATGATTTTGGTGGAATGATTGCAATATTTTGGTAATTAGGTACAGGGTAGATTTGGGAATAATTTGCAGAGAATGGTTTCAGGATGGGTATTTTGAGTAGAAACGTAATTGCTTCATCTGTTCCTATTGCAATTAATTTTGATAATTCTAGAATTTTTATTAAGTGAGTGTTGCCAATAGGCAATAATTGCGTTGGATTGTAAATTTTTAGTAAGTAATTTTGGACGTTTAAAAGTTCATCGACATTTAATAATTCTAAATCAGGTATTTGTTTCCATGCCAGACTGATTGCTCTTTCAAGCATTTGTAATGTTTTTAATAAACGTTCTGATTGATATACCTCATTTTGTAAGAGAGTTCTGGTGTCTTCAATGAATTTTAGATTTTCAAGAAAGAGTTTTGTTTTGTTTATATTTGACATTAAAATTTCTAAGTCAGAAGAATATCTTTTTGATAAGTGATTTGCAAAAGTAGTTAATTTATTTATTTGCTCTAGTTCAGAATTTTGATTGTTATGTAATTTTTGTAAATTATCATTAATGTTATGTAGATCGTCTTCATCAAGATTTCCGGTAATGAATTTGATTGCTTTCCCTAGAATGCTAACCAATGCTCTTTTAGATTTATAATTGAATTTTCTTAATAGCAATTCGATTTCTTTACAGTTTGATAAAAGGTGTTTATGAATTTCAAGAGTTAGTTTATCGATAGAGGCTTCGTTTTTTAAGGTTTCAGCGTTTGCTAGTAGTTGCTCAAATCCTATTTCTAATTGTGTTGTGTTTATAAAAAATAGAAAATTATGGTAATGATCAAGAATTTTCACTGGTCCGATATGTTCTTGAAAATAGCCGTTGTTTTCAATCGGTTTGACCTGAAGGGCCTGGTTGTGGGGAACTTCGGTCATCAGAATTAGGAATCTGTAAAGAAGATGATTTTCTTAGCCGTTTCAGTTTTTGAACATGAGATGTAGTATTTCTGGATTTTTGAGTTTTTCCAAATATTTTATTCGATTCTTGTTTTTCAACTGTTATTTTTTCGTATTTGGGGTCAACTTTGCTAGGCTTGTTTCGGTTTACGTAAACGTCGCGATTTTCTACATTAGGTGGATCACCACGGGTTTCGTTGCGTTTTTCTAAAATGTTTTGTGCTAATTGTTTATTCTTTTGGTATACTTGATCGTAAAATGGTAAAATTTCTTGTTTTCTCTTTTCGTTATATTGTTCGTAAACAGTCATGTCTAAATCGAATTCTGGATTTTTTTCATAAGGACCGTATAGTAAGTAGAAGGGTGAAAATCCAGTAGATGAATACATTGATTGATTATAAATTGAAACTGCCGAAATCATTAAATTTGACGGAATTTCGTTAGGGTTTTTAAGTTTTAAAATTCTTAATTTTTCTAATATGGTTGAATGAAATCTTTCTACGGGAGAATTGGAACTTGGATTATTTACTGTCGTAAAGTGAAGTTCTATTTTATTCATTTTACAAAATTCTTTGAAAGTATTGTTTTGAAATTCGCGCCCCTCATCACACACTATTCTTTGCGGAATATTATGGTGAGAGATGTAATGTCTTAATTTATTTAAAACTGTTAAGCTGGTACCATTTTTTATCCAATACGCTTGTCCGTATCGTGAGAATAAATCAATGATCGTAAGAAATTTAGAATTTTGGAAAGAAAACGTGTCTATGTGTAAAACTTCTAATGGTCTTTTAGCTAATAATGGTCCTGAAAATTTCAATTTATATGGGTGTCTTTCATACTTTGATTGTAAACAGACTTCGCATTTATTTATTACATCTGTTATAGTTTGTTTCATGTTTGGCCAGAAGTATTATTCTTTTAAATGATTGTAAGACTCAGTTATGCCATTGTGATTTGTATCGTGGTATTCCATAATAATATCCTTTTGTTGTTCGTCGTTTATAACGTCGATAGAGCGTTTGTTGCAAATGAAGAATTTAACAGTATCATTAAAATTATTTTTACAAAGATTTTCGAATGGACGTCTAAGTTGTTTATCAACGAAATAAATTGCATAGTTTGAATTTGGTTTTATGGTTTCTTTCAAAAGATCTTGATCGATTGAATTTGCTGTGATCGTTACTCTGTAGTTATTTTTATTAAATGGTTTAATAAAGCGATTTTTGTAGGTTTCGCCTATATCAAAAATGATTCGATTAGAAAATATATTTAAAGATTGTTCTGAAATTGGAATTGTTTTGCCGTTATCACCGTCGGTTGAATGTACAGTACCACTTTTTTCAGTTAATGATGATTCTAAATTTTCGAGTATTTCTGAATATTCATTTAGGTTTTCTACTTGGGAATTGATAATACGTTCTATATCTTCGTCGTTAATAGCGGGTAATTCATTGATGTTTGCGATTACGGATTCGTTATCGTCTTGATTTTCTTTACCTTTTTTGTAAATTATTGTAAAATCGAACTCTTCTAACTTTAACTTCCATCGTACAAGTCTCGAATTGGGTTCTTTAAATTTATAAAGCCAAACTAGCGGGTTGTGATCGGTTTCGATAATGAATTTTTGTCCAAAAAGATAAGGTCTGAAGTGTTTGGTTGAGTCTAAAATTGCTAAGAGTTCTCTTTCGATTGTTGAGTAATTTTTTTCGGCGGAATTTAAAGTTCTAGAGTAATAAGCAATTGGTCGATTTAATTGAGATAAAACTCCTCCTATTGATACATTTGAGGCATCGGTCGTTAATTTAAATTGTTTATTAAAGTCATGATATGCAAGAATTGGTGCATTACAAAGTAGTTCTTTGCATAATTCAAAAGCTTGAACATATTCTGGATCTGAAATATTGATTTTGGAACCTTTTTTCAAACATTTAGTTAATGGGGATACGACTTTGGAATAATTACAGATACATTTTCGATAATACCCTGTTAATCCTAAGAATGACTTGATTTCTTTGATCGTTTTTGGTAATGGGTAGTTTGTTACAGCTTCTGTTTTTGATGGGTTAGGTTTAATACCATCTGGTGTGATAACATGGCCTAAAAAGGATACTTCCTTTCTTAGAAATTCACACTTATCGAGTTGTATTTTTAGATTAAATTCTCTCATTTTGCAGAAGATTAATTTAAGATGATTAATGTGATCTTGTAGGGATTTTGAAAAGATGACGATATCATCCATGTAGACAAAACAAAATACATGTAAGAATTCTCGAAGGACGTTGTCCATAACACGTTGAAATGTGCTAGGAGCATTCTTTAGACCGAAGGGCATTCTTAAATATTCGCAATGTCCTTGATTTACAGAAAATGCGGTCTTTTCAATTGAGTTGGGATGCATGTCAATTTGGTGGAAACCTTGGGCTAGGTCAAGGGTTGTAAAGTAAGTACACTTGCCCAAATTATCTAATATTTCTTCAATGCGTGGCAGGGGGTATTTATCTTCTATTATATTTTCGTTCAGCTTTCGATAATCTATTACCATTCTAAATTTTTTCTTCCCGGAGGCATCCGTCTTTTTCGGAACAATCCATACGGGTGCACCGTAGGGCGAAATAAAGGGTCTAATTATTTTATCATTTAATAGTTTTTGAATTTGATTATCAATCTCTTGTTTCATACCGTGAGGGTGTCGAAAAGATTTTACATAAATTGGTTCGTCTGTCTTAGTTCATATTTCGTGTTTGACTGCGTTACTAAATGTCAAATCGCAATTTTCGTTATAAAATATATCGAAAAATTGTATACAAATTCGAGTAATCTCGCGTTTTTTTTCTAAATTTAGGTGTTGTGTTCTTATTAAATTTGAAATGTTAATTTGTTGGTTTTGGGTCTTAGGGGGTTCATTAATTTCATGACTTAAAAAAGGGGTGACGTCTATACGTTCATTACAGTTTAAATTTACTTCTAATGTCTCATCTAAAGGTAACATGCAAAAGCCATTATTTGAAACAGCAAGGCACTCTGGAATAAAATATTCTTCAGATAATTTCGTTGGTGGAATAATAACTTCACCGTTGTTTAGTGTAACGGGAATCTTTACATAATTTTTTCCGTTAATTTTCTGTGGAGAAATGGTTTCTTTATTGAGTTCTAAATAAAAGGGAATACCATTAAGTTCTAAAGTATTATTCTTATAGTTTATGGTCGCATTTAATTTTTCTAAATCAGAGCTACCTATTAGAGCGTCGATTTTTTTATGCCAATCAACTACGTGTAAGTGTATATCGGATGGTATACCAAATTGACGAAGAATTGGGAATTTTAAATTATCTTTACAATTAATTTGATTTCCTAAACCAGAAACAGTAAATGGTTTTTCATAAAAATATTGTGAGAATTTCTCGCAAGCGGGTTTCGAATTTATTACAGAATTTGTTGCATCTGAATCTACTAAAATGGTTAAATCTAAATCTGGTAAATAAATGAAGGGTAATTTTGATTTAATTTTAATGGAATTTAAATCTACGTTCCTGATGTTTCTATCGGAGAGGCCGGTATACGAAAATTTTCAGAATTTGATTCATAATTTTTATCGTCGTGTATTTCTAATTCATCGTTTAATGTGTCTAAAAATTGAGATTCGTCTTCATAATTTTCAGAAGGATTAGTTTCTACGTTATATAGTTCTTCGACAATTACCTGTTGTCTTGGCCTTGAATAATTTGGCGTTTGATGACTTAATTAGTTTGAACAGAAATTGGATTTGGTTTATTTATTCTAGACATGCCTGATGCAGCCTGTGTACCAAAAACTTGTTTGTTTGTGAAAAATTTATTTTGTTGTGGCAAGGGTTTATTTATTGATCCTTGAAATTGTCTAGGTTGGAAATTTTGCGGTTGAATGGGTCTAGGTTGAGAGTATTGATTTTGAATAGGTCGGTGTTGTGAATTTTGAGCGTATTGTGGTCGAGAAAAATTATTGTTATTATTATAGAATTGATTTTGATTGTATCGGGGCTGTTGAGATTGATTTTGAGAAACGGGTGTAAATTTAGGAATTTTTTTGTTGGTTTCAGTTGTTTTTCGAATAAATTCACAGTAATCCCATTCTTGTCTTCTATTATTAAAAAATCTACATTTATTTAAACAATCCTCAATAGTATTTAATTGAAAGTTACTTATATAACTTCGGTACGGTTCTAGTAGACCTATTTGAAATGTTTTTAGCCCTAATTTATTATAATCGATTTTCTTGTAGTTTAAATAATTTTGATCGGTTATGTTTAAAGTAATATGTTGCATTAAATCATTATATTTTTTTAATAACCTACTGTAATAATCAAAGTACGTTTCATGTTTTTGTTGAACGCATTGTCTTAAGGACGATTCTAGCAATTCCTCACTTCTTTGATCTCCGTATTTTTGTAATAAGGCATTTCGAATGTCATTCCATTCAAATGCGTTTTGATAAGCAATAAAATCTCTAGCTTCACCTTTTATTTTAGATCTTACCGAAAAACTAACTGCATAAGCTAAATCAGGTGATAATCTACGTTCTAAATGTTTATGCAAATTATCAACTTCACTAATAAAGACTGACAAATTTTAGTCAGGTGAGTACTCTGGGATAGCATACATCAACAAATTTATTTCACTTCTGTCTGTAATTAAATTTTCGGATGGGTTCATTTTTGGTGAATTAAGTTTAGATCTCACTTTTTTCACTTTCCGGATTTGAATGAATCATTAATTAAAATTTAAAGCAATTACGAGTTTTAAGGATAAAGAAAACAAAGGACTTACAGCACTAGGATTTGCATCTTATGGTGAGTGAATCCCTAAATGTATCTTCTCCTCTGGACTCGTCGTCGGGTTTTCTCTCGCGCGAAGACTTGAAAGCCACCTGGACGTGCAGCTCCCTCAGGGATAGAAATCACTTGCAGTGGGTCGGTCCCGTCGATAGGTTAACACTTCCAGTCGCGAAAATCCTGTCCGCAGCGCCAGTTAAGTTTCACAAATTGTGAATTATGTTTTTAAAAAAGATTTATTTTTCTATTTCCTAATGGATTACAAAATGTTTACTCTTTAAGAGCTAGAATTATACGGTTAATTGTGGGAGCGCAAAATGTAGCGTTTGGAAAAAACTGCATGATAAGATGCGGCGCAGCTGCCCTGGAATCTGCTTATTCGGCTCCGCGGATGACACGTGCGGGATATAATTATATGAAGAGAAGTGCGTTGATATTGAAAATTTAAATTAATCGATATTAGTTAACGTGTGAGTAAAAATATCACTCTCATGTATCCAGGCATGAGGGTACTAAAATAGTAATAATAAATCTAATGTACTAATTTTAAAAGTAATCCTCCTTTAATTAAATCAGAAGTAAAATATTTTATTATTTAGATGTTTGCGATCTATTATCATAATACTATTTTTCATAAATTTGGTTAAATTTAGTGGTTGATCAGTTAATTTCTCTAAAACTTTTATAAAAAGTAAATATCGTCAATATAGTGAATTTTTTATGAAAAACAAAAGGTTTTCCATAAAATATGTTAATAATAAATGCTTTTAGGAATCTTTTACAATGGTAGGACATTTATATTTTATATTTTCTTTATATTTATTGACCTTTTAAAAATTATGAAAATGTATACAATAAAAATGTTTTTGTACAAACAACTTATATAATTACATAGTTGTCATCTTTCAATTAAAACTTTATGTCCTAAACTAATTGGCGAATAAATTTCAGCTATTTGTTTCATGAAAACGTTTAAAGAACTATACAAATAATAAATTTAATTAAATTATCTTTGTGTCATCAAAACTAAATAATGTCTCGGATTCACGCGAAAACTGTTTATTTGTATATTATTTACGATTTACGACTATTATAAGAAAACCGAACTTTCCCAATAAAGGGAACAGTATCCAACCTAAATATATGTGCATATGTTTCGCAGTGAGATAAAATTTTATTGGTGCACTCCATGAATCGGATAAATAATTCATACGACAAATTAATACAAGTCATACTTTATTAACCATATCTAAATAAGGGTGGGGTGGCTCTAAATGATAAACGCTTGATTTATGTGAATCCGAGAATGACAATGGGGGCCGAGGGCGATTTTCTACGGCCGGTCATCGAATTTACGCAACAAGATTTTCCGCGACCACCCCGAAACCCCTCCTGCACACACAAGCTAGGATCAATATCGCAACCAAACAAACATTCCACGCTAGAATTGCAAAATAAAATTACGACAAAATTTTACGTCGCGTATTTGAATTTATGAATCGTAATCGAATACTTATTACTTTCAAAATTCACATTATCCATAGCGACTTTTAATATTGTAACTTGAAAGTATGCATAAAAATTGTATAAATTACATATAAAATAACTTTTGTGGATTGTAAAATTGGATATGATTGCTTAAATAATGTTATATTTACATATATTCCTCAAGTAAAATAATAAGTTTTGTTAAAATTTTAGCTCATGTGTGTTTATTTCAGTGAATAAAAACCACTACGCGTGCAATAACTGGAGAATAATTCGATTCTAAAAATTTTGCACTGTGTCGTTTAGTAACGCGTGTAAATTAAATCCGCAATAAAATTGCATACGGTTTGTAATATGTGAACAATAATAGGATTTGTGGAACAGTATGGGTTGTGTAAATAAGTAATACCATTGGAATGTAACGAATGCATTATTGGATTTTGCGGATGCAATTACGACCGCAAATGGAGGGTGGACTCCTGGTATTTGGCATAAACAGCAAAATGTGAATGTTTGGCGGAGCGTTTAATAAAAGTGTCCAAAAATAGGAGCCGTGCAGTCCCACTGTATGCTAAAATAGCGCCATGAAACGAGATGATTGCAGTTGACATTTCTGGAGGGGTCGAGTTTTTCTTGCTTTGACGTATTCATAATGTACAAAGGGGATGGTCAGAAATATTAAAATTAGAAGCGGCATATCGTATGTCAGCCGCTGTCCCCGTGTCCCTGATCCCTATCAAAGGAAGGCTAAACTTCTAAAGGGGATACAGCGTTTTGCTTCTTCGACTCTCGGAGTTAACAGCCCGCGATGGAGAGGGATTCAAATGTGCACAATCATTGTTTTTCTTTGGCCTTCTTTATTAATAATTTCACTATTAGGACTGGCCATTAATTATAAATTCGGCGCGTCTCGACGTTTCACGAGCAACGAATTAATTATCTAGTCAATTTTATATGTTTTAACGAATGCATCTTTAAAATTATTATATATTTCATATTGATTATTGATATTCATTATAAACTATATAACTATAAACCTTCATGCAGAAAAATTTGTAACATTATGTAAAAAATGTATACCTTTATTATGCTGTATGTTATAATTTGACTTAAGTACCTATTATTTTACATTTCATTGTAAAGTTAATAGACATTTTCCATTACCGCAATTGTAAATAACAAAAAAAATATTGAATTCCTTTAAATAACGTAATAAATGGCCTACATTTTTTTAAAGTTATAAATCATCTATATTTACATCCATATTGGTAAATAAATTTTACTGAAATTCTGATTAACCTTTAGTTTTAAAAAAACGTGTATTTATATTCTCAACAATAGTTTCGCAACTTTATTCTTTCACCTAAATTAAAGTTTACAGTGAAATCTTAGAACTATATTTTTTTCTAATGTGACATTGTAACATTCATTTAGCTGAAGACACAATTGTGAAAATAACCAATCGATTAAAAATGAAAAAGTTATTCAAAATTCTATTTATATAAAGTGAATATAGATTTTCAATACAATTAGTTTTTGAATGTATTGTGATTTTCTGATTGAAATTTAAATTGGTTATTTTGGTTTTGGTAAGTACAAAATTTTGATATAAAAGTCAATAGAAAGTGGTCACTTAATACTACGATCCATTATATGCTGGAATATAAATGCAAGGAATATCGGTTTATTAAGAGTTCTTATCTATTTAAAAATTTTAGTCATGATAAAATATCTAATTGCAATACTCTCTTAAGAAATTGTTTTTAAGATTTAAAAAAACCAAAAGGTGTTTATTCTATTTTTATACAGCATAATAAGAAGTTAAATTTGAATGTAGATATTTATATTTCACAAAGAAACCTAAATTTTTAATCTAAACTGAATTTAGTATACGTGTAGGTTTTATTTTATTCTTTTTTTAAGAGTAATTAAAATTACTGCAATGATTCCTTTCTAAGTTATGATCATTCTCCGGTGAATACTTAAAAACTGTCTAATAAAATATACATTTTATTTAAAAAATTAACTCCTGTTACACCCATAATTCCCTTGCTAATGGAAAAAAGGCATAAGGTATCCTCAAACCCATAAATATTGCCACAGTCGTTCCTAACTTCTATCCCATTACATTTTTTACTACAATTGGAAAACCTTTTGAAATCCTTATTAAAGAGAAACTTCTGGATCGTTTCATTAAATCCATTCCTGATTACCTGTGTGGTTTCCTTCCAAAAAGTCAACCATGCTCTCACTCTCTCTCTCTCCATACTAATGTGCAATATGCTAGATAACACTTTGAATGTTAAAAGTGAGCTGAACAATTTTTAGACATTTGACAGTTATCCCTTACCTGCACTTTTATACAATATATTTTTACTAAGATGTCAATAATGTCGATTTAGAGTATTTTAACTCTTAAAAATATTCAATAATCACAAAAATGATGAAAATAAAATTCCACTGGAAATGTTTTGATTTCATTAAAATCGATTCTCATGCAATCGATTCTCATGCAAGGACTCACGTAATAAGGGTATACCTCCACTGATGAGCTGTGATACAGAGAAACACGTGTTTGGATATTCCCTTACGTAATAATTTCGTAATGTGTTTAAACAATGATAACAGACCAAAAAACATTACCTTGTACTTTATGGGATTTTAGTCATGTAATAACAGCTAATAATTATGTAATCCAATGCCTGGCGGTGCTTTAGTACGAAAAGTAGTTATATATCAACAATAAGGAATATCAACAATTATAACACAAGCACCCTAATTAAATTCCGATTTCCAATCAACTCTACCTCCCTAAATGAACTTTTATATGAAACTATCTAGATCTTACCCATTCCTCAGCTATATTACACTTAAGCATTAAATTTGCAAACAAACCCTATAACAAGCTCCATTAAATCAAATTTTGTTTCCCCATATCTCAAATGTCTTATCCTTCCCTCATTTTTTTATTTGCAATTTTTTATTGAACAATATCTGTGATGGAAAATTTAAAAATTAGCTCAGATGAGCCGGTGTCGTTCTTTTGTACTAATTCTCTACATACTTTAGTATGTTCCCAGGAATTCAATTTCCTTGGCAAGGTTAATTAATTTCTTAGGAGGCCATGTCCTAAAGTTGGTTTGGTCTACAGAAGTGCATTTTTAAAAGCACATTGAGACTCTTCTGTATAACTCCCATCAGGTTTCTTTTTATTAGCCCTATGCTATTGGAGTAGTTTTTGAAAAGGTCTTCGTGGCGCCTGGTTGTTGGGGTTGTATCAGTAACTCCTTCAAAGAACGTTCTCCATGTTTACCTTTTCGGTTTTCTGAACTCATTATTATATTGCGACAGTGCGTGACTATAGGCATTCTAGTTGACTGTATTCTTTGCACTGTTCAAAGTTTTCCTGGCTTGCAACTTGAGGCGAGCGGAATCCTTGTTCTCTCCTGTTTAGCAGATGACTGGATTTATAAGTCATTAGGATACAATTTCTGAGCACAGCAGCTAAAAACTAATCTGTGGTCTGGGTGTTGAGGTAGAGATCGTCGGTTCCCATACTTAAGCACTCTCTATGGAGACTCCAGTCTGTGTTCCTCGGTTTTCTACACTCCATTGCAATTTCTTTGGTGACCTCTATGTCGAACTCAATCTGCGCAATCCGACAAGGAGGGTTGTTTCACAACAGGCCAGTTTTTAATGATTATTTATTTATTTATTTATTTATTATTTGCTGAGAAGGCATCATCCAGAGTAGGTATGGGCAACCTTTGCTTAGCAGAGGGACTTAATCAGGTCGCGGGCCGTAGGTAAGAAATAAGTAGGTAGTAGTGAATAAAAAGGCAATAAAAATCACACATTTTTTTTATTTATTAGAATTATAATAACATAATCAAACATATAAAAAGTAAATTACGAAAAAAGATAGAAAAATCAAATCAAAATTAATGAGATACTTGAGTTTGAAGCTCAGAAACAAGATGATCAATATTGGGGTCAATATCTCAGAGTGTTTTCTAAATTAACATCAGTAAGCCGAGTACGATGCTTACTTTTATTAATTTTCTTAATTAAAAAAAGCTGCTCACATTTATACGTAATTCCGAATGTGCAAATTATTTTTCTTGCAAAAACTCTCATCTCTGAATACTTTTTTTCGGAAAGGTATGTTCTGTAAAATTTGCTTAGTTCCACATCATCAAATTTGAGTCTTCTTGAAGCTCTATCAACTCCATTTGTAGGTGAAGCGGAGCATCTTCCATATTACACTTATCGGATTTGCAAATATATTGAAAGTGCTGTCCATATGCTTAAAATAGGAACCAGTGAATTGCTCTGACAGTAGTTTCAGTTCTTCAGCATAGCGACCGTAATCAATATTTTCGTGACTGGACAATGTTACAGAATAAAAACAGTTTTTACTTCTCATTTGTGTTTCTCACAAACGAATTTAGGTTTGAAAAGCTTTAAAATGACTGTACAACTGATTTACCAATAGCCATTGTTTTTGAAGATTTAAGTTCAGGTCGTTTAAGTGCCCTGTGATGTCTACCAGGAATGCCAAGTCACAAAGCCATGTTGGATCACAAAGGTTTCTCTTTTATTTCCATAAAATCAGCTATTTCTTTTCTAAGGTCATAAAATATTTTTAGTATTTTGCCTTTGCTTAGCCACCTTACTTCGCAATAGCATGTCACATCATCGTGTTTTGAAGAGAGTTCATTCAAAAATGCTTTAAACTGTCGATGGTTAAGACCACAAGATCTAATGAAATTAATGGTATTTACTACCACATTAAAAACTTTCTTCAGTCAAAGGTACTTAGAGCAAGCACGAGTTTTGTTGGTGAATAATCGAATAAGAATAATTATATCACTCACTTGCACATTTATAGCGGTTGCTCTTTCCTTCAGAATTCAAATAAAACCTTTTGGTGAACCGACCATTGAAGGAGCACCATCTGTGCATACTCCAACTAATTCCCACCACTGAAAACCATATTACTCAAAAGTACTTTGCACCTCGGCAAAAATATCTTTTCCCGTAGTGGTCCCGTCCATCGGTCGTGAAGCCAGTAATTCCTCGGTCACTACAAATTCTTCATCAACACCTCGTATAAAAATAGCTAACTAAATAAATCTGTACTCTTATCTAAAGAAATCGAAAATGCTTGAAAACCAGCCAATATATCAGTCAATGTTTTTTTTGATATCGCTAGCCATCTTATCTATACTTCGAACAACAATACGTTGCGATAAGCTCACTTTCTCAAACTCTTTCTTCTTTTCTGGGCATAAAAGTTCTGCAACATCTATTAGGCACTCTTTAACAAACGCTTCCTCAAAATGACTTCGATGTTTTCACTATTTTGTAACTAACTATAAAACAAGAATTAACAACAATGTCTAGATTTGATCTTTGCGAATGGAACATTTGTTGCTGTTTCCCTAAATCGGTAATATATATATTTTAATTTTATCCTTTCTCAACTGGCCCTTAAGTAAATTATATTGAGCGAAATGCTTGCTGTGGAATAATGTTACGTCATGATGTATTATTTTATGCCACTGTGCATGATAAAAAAAGTATTCATCAGTTCATTTGTTTTGAAATTGACCACATTCTCTATCCACTTACCGCAAGACATCATGGTGTATTTCTTTTCTTCTAAGCTGAACTTGTTTCGCGTCTTTTCTTATCAGTTTTCAAGAAGTAATGAGTTGGTACGCACGCCGAGTGGTTTATATATTACCCGCAATAAGCAACTAGAATACCCTCGATCGTACGGGAATATGCGATGCTAACCGCGTTAAGAATAATATCGGCTCTGCAGTGCTTCAAGTTCATCGGGAGGCTTCCCGAATCTTTATCTGTTTTTCTACGACTATTTCTGACTCGATCTGTGGCGTTCCACTGCGTACGCTTAATAATATTATTTATCAATTTGCGGTGCGCACAGACTCTGCAGAAAATACTATATGTGTGCTAAATCTTTATTTTTTTGCGGGTTATTTGAAATTTCTCTCGCGGATTGAAGCTAGTAGTGGGCCGAATCCGGCCCACGGGCTGGGTGTTGTCCATATATGAGTTTGAACGATGTTTAACATATCCTGTCTGTTTGCATTCACAAAGGTAGGCTCGCTACCTCTATGAATAATATCTAAATTGTTAGAGATAATGAATTCAAGAAGTTCTTTACTCTATTATTGGTCTCCGTGCTGCCCCATACCATGTAGTGCGCAATGACATGACAGCCTGGGAGAAGGTGTTAATTGTCTCTTCTGTACCACTTCACGAGTCTACTTACCTCATCTGGTGGTGGTTTGCTTTGATCTCCTGGAAAGTAGGCTAAGGCTTTGACAACCTGCCTCTTGTCTCTCTTCCTGGAAATTCTACTAGGGCTGCTGATGAAACTTTAAACGTAAGGTTTTATCGTTAAAAACTGGAACTGAAAAGCTTTTGGTAAACATTCATAAACCGGAAGTGAGTGTTTATTCGAGGCGTTTTTGTTTTTTTCCGATATTTTTTTTAATATTAAAAATATTACAAAACTTTTCAAACAAAAGTTAAAGAGAATGAGAAACTGAACAAATTTGTTAAAATATATTTTTCATAAAATCCTTTACTTTCGAGAAAAAAAAATTAAAATTGAAATTTTTGACATTTTTTGGCAATTGCTAATAAACTATTGAAGCAACATGAAAGTTATACAACAAATAATTGTAGAGAATTCAAAATTGAATAAATTATTATGAATAACCTTTTTGCATAAACCGCATAGTTTTCGAGTAAAATATAGGGAAAGTACTATGATGGCCACATCACCATTTTTGTTGATTTGAAGTTTCTATGCATACTTTTAGGATTAGCAGAAAATTCATTTAAATCAAAATTGTAGAGTAAACTTTTGTAGTCAGAAATTATATTATCGACAGTGAGCACCTTTTTAGAGTATACATTTGAGTAAATATGATCTAAACATGTTGATGTAGTTAGTGTGCAACGAGTATCATCAAGGTTTATTTTTATCATGTTGTAGGTTAGAAGTAGATTTTTTAAAGCAATATAGTCTTCTTGGTTCTCATTTGAATTGACGTTGAAATCTCCATTAATTATAATATTTATTTTACTACTGTACATACAATCAATTACGTTTTGCAAAATTTCTAGAAATATTGAAAAGTTACCTCCTGGAGGCCTGTAGCATGTTAATTTATGAATGTTATGTTTGTCTGAAAGCCACACGAGTCCGCAAATTTCTATAACGTTATCCATGTAGTACGACTCTAGTTTCAAGTCGGTGATTTCTAGGTCAGACCTGTGCCATATTGCGACCCCTCCACCGCGACCTTGCCTACAATAGTTCGAACCTAAAATATATGAATTAAAATTAATTGAGTTTATATTAGCGTCTTTAATCCACGTTTCAGTGAGACAGATAAATTTAAGATTAAAATTTCCATAGTCGAGTTGAAATTGATTGATTTTATTTTCATTGATTGATCGTATATTAAGTAATAACATATCGTAACTTAATGCTTTCATTACTTGATTTGAGTTGAGATTAGAGGTTTCTGATTTTTTTTGTCTTGACTGTGGGTTGTTCTTTTACTAATAAATTTATTTACAAATGTATTTACTGGCCATAACTCGGGATTAATAACGTAACCTGAAACATCGTTAGGTACACCAATTTTGAATGAAAAATAAAAAATAAAATTGGCTGAAGTTGTTCTACAATGAAATGTTTCTAACACGTGCTGCCGTGGTCTTTACTTTTTTCAACAAAAAATCCACTTTCGGCTGATGTGGGCACATGTTTGAAGTGTACTGCCCCGAAAGTGAGTCTTTCTTCTATTTTGTACTTTCATCCATTTCTGGGTTTCTGTATTTTCCGTATGAATATCCTGTGTCTCCATCTCTGATCCACTGTTGCTTGTAATGGAGTAGGATATCTACTGATTTCATTTTTCTTAACAGTGTGTGTTTGTTGGGTTGCGGGATTAGGAACGGCTACAGTTTCCTTATGATTTATGACATTTAGTTCAATTGCAGGTTTTTGTTTATTTCTAATATTTTTAATATTAGTAGGACCTTGTTTGTTTTGATTTATTTTTTGGTTATGTTGTAGATATTTTATTAATTTATCTTTCTCTTAGATTGTATGTTCTTGCTGCAGAAACTTTTCCTTAATAATACCTATTTCTTCACGTAACTTGAGTACGATTTGAAGAGTGATCCGTTGGACTCCTTGTTTTTCACAGCGGAAACATGCTGTGATACCAAATTTATCCTCCGACTTTATACATTCGTCGTGGAATTCACATTTACAAACGTTGCACTTGTTTACTATATCTGATGATACACTTTGACTTAATTACTAATTGTTATTGAACTATCTAATTAATCGCTTTCGGAGAAAGAACGATTGGCTATAGCTGCCGCCATCTTATAACTCAATAACTCCTTCACCGAACTTTCTCCATGTTTACCTTTCCGATTTTCTGAACTCATTATTATTATATTTCGACAGTGCTTCTCTGTAGACATCCAAGTTGACTATATTATTTGCACTGTGGAAAGTTTTCCTGGTTTGCAACTTGAGTCGGGCTAAAAATCCTTGTTCGATCAGGGCACGTCTCTGGAGGGAGCTCTCCCCCTTAGCAGATATACTTCTGCGGTTTTAACTCTTCTGTGGTCTGAATGTTTATGTTACAATTTCTGAGGAAAGCCGCTGCTGTTTTTAGCTCTTTTGTGGTCTGAATATTTAGGATAAAATTTCTGAGCAGAGCCGCTGCTGTTTCTAGCTCAGTGTGGTCTAGATGTTGAGGTAGAGATCGTCGGTTTCCATACTTAAGCACTTTCTAATAGAAGCTCCAGTTTATGTTTCTGGGTTTTCTAAACTTCATTGCAATTTCCTTTGTGACCTCCATGCCAAACTCAATCTGCTGATAGTCCGACAAAGAGGATTCTTCCACAACATTCCAGTTTTTAATTATACTTCCTGTGAAGGCATCTGCTAAAGATGTGTCTAACACCTCTGGCCTGTTTGCATTCACAAAGGTAAGCTCGCTACCTTTATTAATAATATTTTAATTGTTAGAATAAATTAATTTAAGAAGTTCCTTAACTTTATTATTGGAGTGTGTGCTGCTCTACATCATGTTGTTGCGTTGGCATCACAGCCTAGGATAATGTGTTAATTGCCTCTTTTGCACCGCTCCACGAATATACTAACACCACTCCACGAATATACTAACCTTCCTCTTGCTTTTCTCTTGGGAACTTCTACAAGGTCTCTTAACTACGCTACAATTGTCTTGGAGTTCGCCTATTACCTGTTCCTTATTGATCTCTAATAAAGGGCACTTGATGGCGCTTTAGAGTAAGAGAAATTCAATTGACTTCAGCATATGCCCGCTATTAATGTGGTTTATATCCCGCTGGTATCAACCCTTAAACTTTGTGTTTCAGGGCTTTATGCCTTTAGGGTTTCTCTTCTATCCGTCTTCGTCGATTTAGTAGGGAGTGTGGCCCTTGCAGTCGATAGTAGACCAATCTTCACTGCTTTTTAGCAGCTCATCCTCTGTTTTTTGCTGTAAGTTTCTAAGGGCACATTACCTTTTGGCTCATGGCCTTATGCTGTTCCACCTTGGATTGAGATATTTTTTTTGTGGTTTCCTTTCCACAATGATCTAGGCCAGTATTTCCCAACCTTTTTTGTGGCATGTCCCACTTAAGCTTTTCTAAAATTCTTATGCCCTATGCAACAAATACATAAGTTTTAATATTAAAAAAATGAACTGTTCAGTTAAGAAACTTAAATGATAGGTTTTAGGAAGAAATCATTAGGAAATTGTTAACGAAACACAGTAAGTAAATCTTTAAAACATATAATGAAAAACCGAAATTCAAATTCGAAATAAATTTAATTTTTTTAAATTTCTATGTTAATTTATTATTTCAATTTAGTAAGATCCTTGCGTTTGATGCTTGCTGAACAGAGATTTTATGTTGGGTTCCAATTTGGTTAGCTTCAGTCTCAAGTTTCTCCGTTGTGTTATATCCAGACGATTTCTTTTTTTGCCAGTAAATCATTTACAACACTAAATCCACATTCAGCTAAATATGAAGATGGAAACGGTAACAATAGTTTTCATTACATTCCTGCAAGTTCTTCTTGATACTGCATATTTGATGTATCAGACAAATCCACTAATATTTGCTGCATCATCTATGCTGGAAAATCAATTTGTTTTAAATCAGAAAATCTTTCTTTTAAATCAGATTTTTTATCATTTACTTTACACATTTTTTGAGCCAATGAAACTGTTCAAAGTTTTTGTTGTTAATATTTTTGACACAACTCAATAAGGGTAGTGAAACCAAATATCTTCGCTTTTGCATCGACAAGAGTTTTATTTTTTCCTTGAAGTTGCTTATTTAATATATTATTTTTTTTTTAGAGATATCGGATAAATAACTCACAAATGCTTTACAATCGACCGTTAACAGATACTCCACTTCAGGTTTGTCGCTTAAAAAATCACTAAGAGAATCAAACAGTTCCATACATCTTTTCAAGCAGTTCCCTTTACTTCAGTGTGAAGTAAAAGTCTTACATAGCATGTTATTCTTCACAAAATAGCTTGAAGAGATGCTCACATTTGGAATTAGTCTTAATAGCATTGATATACTTTATTACTGAATGTAGTACTTCATTTAGAACAGGCGAGATGTTTTGAGCTACCAAGTTTTCTCTATGAATAATATAATATACAATAATCATTGGATTCTCATCTTTCATCAATTTTAAGTAGCCCGTCATATTAGGAGCATCATCTGCAGCACAAGATTTTATTTTTCATTGGTTCAGCAAAATGCCCTTTATGAATATATCTCACGTGATTCATCCAATTACGCTGAGAAATCTCTTGATTTCAGCTTTTCAACAAGTTGTTTTTCAATATCTTCACTAATTTCGTTTATTCTTCTGCTAATAGTATTGTTACTGAGTGGCATAGCTTTTACATCTTTGTCATCTTTTTCAAGAACCGTTTTAAGAAATGCTGATATTAACGGTTTTATTAAATTCTCTACTATAGTATGATTTTTACAGATTTAGCAATGAATAAAGAAATTTGACAACTAGCCTCAAGAATACTATTATGAGTTGAAGTATGAGCAGTAAATAGAGACTTTATTGTTGTTTTATTTTCAAAATTTGTCTTTAAAGCAATTAAAATATGAATTAATATGAGCACTATGTTTTACCTTCAAATACTCCTCAAGACGACCTCGTTTCATTGATTCGTTGGTCAAACAATGCTGGCATAAAAGACAAACAGGAGTCTGCTAATCGTGGACAGGGGGTATGAACCCAAATTTTAAATATTCCTCCGAATATTGACGATTTTTTTTTTTACTTAAACACTTATTTTACTATAACCTATCAATATGTCAAGATGACATAAGTTACATATTTGTACAAGTTCCTTTAGAGGATATAATATGCCGCATTTGGCCAAAACAAAGATTAAATACTTTGAAATGAACATCAAGAAGCAAGTTTTTCACTGAAGAAAGTGTTGCTATGAGTGGAAGAACGATATAAAGTGAACTCTGTCCTTTCTATATGTGACTGAAATGTTTGTTGATATTTATGGATTTTACATACATTTTTAGAATTTTGAGTAAGCATATTGGAATAAATAAACTAATAATAATACTAACATCATGAAAAAAAATAAATATAAGTTCAATTAAAAACTAAAACTAAAGTATGTGTTTATGTTTATGTTTATGTTTATTATTCTTTAGCTTACTATCCAAAAATAAAAAAAATACATATCAATATATACACAAAAATTAAACTAAACGTACAAAAATTTTGGATGGACGAAGCTGGGCGGAGTTCGTGCAGCAGCGACGATCTTCCACTCTAACCCTTGGTTGACCACGATGCTGAGGGAGCAAATATCCTCTTGGACATCTGGGTTCTTCTACAAATGCTTTTATTTTCTGTTTTGTCCCCTTTTTAGGGGAGACTTTTAGCTGTTAATGTCAGCATGACAGATATATTGTTAATAGTTATTTAAGGTAGGAGTGCAATAAAGAAACTTTTTACACGTGTGCCTTACAAAATTTTATCTTCGATCGTAAAGGATTTCAAAGAATATATTCTTATGAGTAATATTTTAATGTTATTTCAATAATTCAATGAATGAAAACATATTTTACCCGCAGTGCACTAATGAAAGCGTTACTTAGCAACCAGTAAACAAGTTGCACAAATGTCGGCCGCCATTATTATTTATGGCAAAATGTTCGCTTTATTGTTATCACCTTGACTTGCATTAAATGAAATCTTCAGAGTTCTTAAATCTGCCAATTGGTTTGTATTATATATTTTATTTATAGTTTATTAGTTATTTGTATCAATTAATAAAAAATTACGTTTTTCGTCGAAATCTATTAATCTGTCAAATGTGACAATTCTGTGCAATAAAAATAGTTTGACATTACCGTGCAATAAAAACGTAAAAAAGCACTAGTGCTTTAAAAAGCCACTTTTACAATGAAAAATGATGCAAAAAGCGTCTACTTTCTGTACGATCGTAGATAAAAACACACACTCATGTGTTGACAATTGTGCATTTGATGTTAGGTTTTACCCATCGCAATCTAATTCCGATGGAAAATCGGATTTTAAAGAGTCCATTTTTGAATTTCTCCCTTAAAAATCAAATTGCCCCCCTATGGAGAGTGGGCTCCAAGTTTGAAAACACTGATCTAGGCGATGAAACCAAGATTATCTAGACTAATCACCCGTAAGACATGGTCACTGATAACGACAAGTTCGATATGTCAGGCCAGAAAGTTATTAAACCCATACAGATCTGGCGTCGCTGTTAGCTTTAGTACAGGCCCTAAGCCACGATACTATAGTTGGGCAGGAGTAGGGTAGGAATAGGTTTGTGACCCTCTATCTCTCGAAACCTAATAGACTAAGGGGTCAAACAAGACTAAGTTAGGCCGAAGCGTTTGAGCAAAGGTGGACGACAAATCATAGATGGAGCAAAGAATGATTCTATTGAAGAGAAACCCCTACTGCAAAGTGTAATGGGCCCCAGATTCTCTTAGTAGAAGGCCATCTCCTCTCCATAGGATTATCACCTTATGGGGGTCAAGTTAGGAGACAATTTGACAAGAAAACAAAAATATATGCTAGATTTAAAAATATAATAGTAATAATGATCCATGGAAGAACACATATTTTAAAGCTGGCTGAGAAGCTTAAAATATTAGAAGGATAATTCTTCAAAAGAAACCTAGAAATAAGAAGGCGCAACTCAGTGACCTTCATTGAAAGGGAACATTCATGAATATACGATGATAAAACTAGGAAGAAACAGGAAGACAGAATATATATTTTTAAGAGTTCTTAGGGTGGGAAACAATATATGCTTGTCAACGTCAAAATGACAAAGCTGTATTAAATCGCCCAAATAAGCATTTAAAAGCTAATATATGTATCCAAAGCTGATGAACTGCGAATCAGCGGAGGAGAGGTTATGGGTTTGTGTTGAAAATCATCTACAAGTGTGAACTCCGCCCATCGGCATGTTGTTAAAATTATATGTATGTTTTTCCTTCAATTTTGTGTATTTCAGTTTATTTGTATTTTATATAATCATGACCGATAAAGCTTAAATGAATAAATGAAATGAATAAAATATATGCGTTAGTAAATGACTCATTCCAAAAATCACCCTGTGTTATAATAATAAAACAAATTAATAGCTATAAAGATATTACATATAAAAAACAGATATACAAATCCAAATTGAATTGACGTCTTACAGTTCACAGAAAATATGGTTTGGCTAAATACAGTAACTAATTAGGCAGAAGTATGGGTAAATAATAAAATAATACTGTGGTATTCTCTTTTCATACTTTATTTTCTCTGCTTTTTTTGTATATTATACAGGGTGAGTTTTTTTCGATGTTCTCTATGGGGATCTCAGAAACTATAAGAGATAGAGAAACGGTTAAATGGGGAAAGAAGTGTAGATTTATGAGACGAATAAAATTCCACTTTCAAAGTTTTCAAAAAAGTCAAGGGTAACTAGATATTTTGAAAAAAGTAAAAAGTGTCAATTTTTTCAAATCAATATATCTTGGTTATTATAATAGATAGAAAAAAAACTGTAGAGAACAAAGTTTTAGATAATTTTACGTAGATTAATAAAAAATAATCAGAAATTTTTTATCGCCATTATTTTCCGAGATATGACGCAAACTTACATTTTTTAAATGGAAACCATAGTTGGCTATAGCCTCATTCAAAAGGTAATTTTTTTCTCTTTAATCCAATATGATATACGACATAGTTATTTCTAAAAATAAGTGAGTTATAGTCATTTTAAGTTTTATTATAAATAAAAAATGGGTAGCCATGAAAAAGAGGAAAGAAAAACAATTGCAGTTGTTTATAATAATAGCAATATTGTAATTATTAGTTTTACAAGTTAAACAAAAGTATAAGGGCTAGGCGCTCATCATCAATAACAAACTTGATTTTAGACCTCCTTATTTGAGGATAATGTACCAGATCTGTAAAATATTGTGTGCGTAGAAATTGTAAAGGCTTTTTTCGAATTACTAAACTTGTATAAGGTCTCGCATTATTTTGATTTTATATTGATAAATTCTGGACTTTTTGGTTAGTCCAGCTGATGACAAGCAATTTAGAATTGATTGTTGTGTTATCTGGCAGAAGCTGAATAAAATCGATTCCTTTGAAATTTCACCAAACAAACAGCATCATCTTTTTTTGTGAAAATTGGTTTTCGAAGTGCTTTCAGCTGATTTAATGTTTTTTTTTTAATTGCCTTTAATATTGTTGTGAAGGAACCCATGCTAATGTACTTCAAAAATTATCATATTCTAGTCGCTTATGAAGTAAATGACAGGCATTAACTCCATGGTATAAATTAATTTCTATATGTAGAACCCATAGGGTGATTTTGCGATTAAACCTTGCTTTTAAAATGATGATGAATGGTTAAATTTATTTCCTTTGTGATATCACCAGTTTTTTGCCAGTTTGCATCAATGAATGTCATTATTGTATTGTCATCATACTTAACTGCTCTTTTGGAACGTAATCATCTTCAACATTCAGTTTAATGCTTATTATTATCTACAATTTAAATTGATAGGAAGCAAACTACAAACATAACTATACAAACAAGAGTTTTGTTACGAAAAATATCTTAAAATGGATACTAAATCTGTTTAATAAGATTTTGGTATGTTTAGAGAGTGTTTAATATATACATGTATAATTAAAAAAATAAAAGGTAAGTATTCCAATTAATTAGATAACACGATCAGCTTGCTTCTATAATGCACAATCGCCGATGCGTCCGTCAAATTCGGAAGTAACATTAAACTGTTGAGAACGTCCCCGATCTCGAGTTCCATTTAATTATCTCCGCTTTGAAAAAAATATCAGTTTCATAGGTTTTAATTGGTGTTGTCGGACAACGTATTTAGTTTGGTAAAGATAAAGCGCCGACGTAATCTTACAATACGGATCGCGCCTGTGTCCGACCGCCGAGAGCCCCGGTATTATCTTTCAGCTGGAAATTATCTTGATACCCGATATATAATTAAAATAGACGAGCTGACACTGCGACGAGTGTCCCGAAATTGATACAGGAGCCATCAATCTTCTCGGCCGAATTCCAACAGTTTCCATCGGCTCGCCCCGTCCACCTTTTTGCCCTTTTTGCACCTAACATATTCGCATAGCTTTTCGCCAAGAAGTGGACAAATGGCCACAGTTAAGATGTTAAACTGGTTATTACGATATGCTATTAACACGAGCCTTTTAACTGGTTCGCATTAACAATAATCGGAAAACGATCGGCCCCTATTTATTTCGAAAGAGCACTACATATTTCACTGGCGCCATTTAAATTTAACGCTGGCAATATTTTTTGATATATAATAGATACGTATCTGATATTAACTTTGTCGGAGGTATTGAAAATAATACCAGTGGCATCAGAGTTTTATTAGTATCGGTTAAAAGATTAATCTCTCTAAATGGAGGCTGTATATCAAAAATGATCGAATCAACAATAATTAATTACTTTATAATTACCTTTACATCATAGCCATATGTCATCAAACAACTAAATAATTCATTAACATTTTTATTTTATCCAAAGATTACTCAAATATTTTCTTCTTTCTAGACTCAATTCTCATTTTTATGAGTCAAAACAATGTGACATTCCATTGGTATAAAGTAGACTCTCTACATATCTTATTGTTCTAATAGTAATAGTAGGTGGACATAAGTAAAGAAACAACAAATATTTTAAATTTTTCAAATATAAGTTTTATGAATTGATTATTGGTTGAGGCGTTAACTTCGTGTTACATTTTGAAAAATTAAACGAAAACGTTTTTGTTTAATAAGTTTTATGCTCTATTTGATTAAAACATTTGTGGTGGTCATTGATTTCATTTCACTGATTGAGAATCTCTGCATTTAATATAATTGTTCTTTCGTTTGTAGTCTATATTAAAAATTGGTAAAGTCAAATTTAGAACATTAAGATTACTGATAAATATAAAAAACGCACAGTAAATAATTGCGGTCGAATTCACACTCAAATATATCAGAATTGATTGCGCTTAATAACAGGCAGTTATTTGACTCATTAAGCACGATGCGAGAAATAGAGGGCGCCGCGATTATGTTAATTCACGTGGAGGCCCTAATTATACTCCCGCACCAAACGTAACCCGGGGTGCGATTACATAAATTTAAGGGTAGTTTTCTATATGGAACGAGCTCCCGTCAAATATTGTTTAATTAATACGTGTGCGCCGATCGCTTCTTAAGCGTTTTTTAAAAACGCAAGATTACCGTGCTCGTTGGCTTATCAACACTGAAGAATCTAATGTCGTGCAAAGTTCACCACCGCCCCCCTGAGAACTAACTCGAGGGGCGATTATTAAAACTAGACCCTTAAATGCGTGTAAATCTCACTGGTGGAGTCATCCCCGTTAAGCCACTTACGCAAAATCTCGGTTTAGTTTCGGTCCCTTCATCCTAAATATATTCCAACCCTCTCCCGCTGGGCCAGTAAACCCTAAATTAATTTTCCAGGCTAATTAATTTATATCTTTGATATATGTCCCTTAAAATTCGCTAAATATGAAATAGCTAGATGTAACGGGCAGTTGTTATTATAAAAACACTCCGCATTTTTTCATTTCGAAAGCAAAACGAAAATTATTAGAGGGTTTTATTTTCGTTCGGAGGAGATGCCGGTGCCGTTGTCGTGATAGGGAGGGTTGAATCGTAGATTAGTGTGGGCCCGCGAAAATCGTGTCGGGAATTTAAAATATCTAGTTTCGATCGTGATCCTCCCCCTTAGGAAAGACTAATTGCGGGATGAAAGAAACGGAAGAGTCCCACATTTCCATCCGTTTCGTGCGGTTTACATTTTAAGGGAAGGCAGATATTTGCCCACCGTAACAGTAAAAAAAGACGTGGGATGAACACTGGCAAATGTACACATAAATCATCAAAACAGTAAAAATTATTAAAACCATTTTCGTTCGTAATCTCTCCTAAAAATGTATTTACATTATGACAATCGTCTTATGGAATATTTTAGCTTTTACTTCAACAAAAAGACACTAGGCAATAGTCACTTTCTAGATTGAAATTTGTGGAATTATTTTATTATGCTGAAAAGAGCTTAAATTAGATTATCTAGAAACACTGGGATCCATAAAAGCAAATCTAATCTAGAAAATCCCTAAACTCATTAATAATTAATAATAATACTAATAATATTCTATTGTACTAAGATATAAGAAATTTGTTTTGAACTCGTTCGAGCTGGACTATAGAATTTGAATAAAATGGAACCAAATGGGGCATAAAGTAGTTTTTGTGTACTAATAGAGAATCTTCTACTTCTAAGATTGCATAGCTGTACAACAAATTGTATCGATATACTGATATGAAGAGACAAATGATTGTCACACCACCATCGGTTTAAATTGTCAAGGTCAGTTTCCATTAGGATATGGTCAGATGGATTATTAATGATGCGAAACATTTTCTTCAGCAAATAAAAGTAACTTGCAATGAGCAACATATGTAGTAATGTCATTGATGAACAATAAAAATAACATTGGGCCACAATGGGATCCTTGAGGAATCCCCGATGTTACAGAAATAGCTTCGGATATGTAACCGTTTAATTTAACAAACTGTGATCTGTTGGTTAAGAAACTATATAACCACTTAGTAACTGGAAATCCTAATACAAAATGTTCAAGTTTGTGGATTAATATGGAATGGGAAACACGATCGAAGGCTTTTGAGAAATTAGTGTAAACCGAATCAAACTCTTTCCCATCCTGAAAAGCCTTCAGTAAAAATGATTGATATAAAATTATGTTGGTTATAGTTGACTAGCCTTGACGAAAAAATGTTGCTTATAACAAATCACACGTCAAGTTCAACTTAACTCAACGGCGATTAGCTTATAAAACAGTTGAGGAATAATTGATGGCATAACTATACCTCTCTAATAATTAACATTTTCGCGATGACCATTCTTAAATAATGGTGTTATATAACTTGCCTTCCGGAAATATTCCTAACTCTAATGATGCATTATATGTATAATGGAGTGAGAATTGAATATATGCAACGCTTTTTGAAGAGCGCAGGTAAATTATCTGGTAAAGAATTTCACGAATCAGGCAGTAACTGTATGGCATTGAAAATATCGGCAACAATAACAGTGAAATTGTTAAAGTCCACACTGCTTTTTGAATTAAAGCTTGCATGAGAATTCTGACTTAACATACACTTCAGAAAAGTATTTCGCAAACACATTAACACAGCCTTGTCCCGAGTTACTATATTTTCCATTAAAGCGATAAAAACCAGATTTCTATCACTCGTTCACATACTTCCAAATAATCTTGAGTTAACTTTCACATGTCTTCAATGTTCTGCAGTTATTCAGCATCAATCCTGTCGTTGAGATCCTTGCATTGAGCTCGCAATGATTGAAATTTTACATAGCCATCTAATAGACCACCAGCTTTTATAGTGTATGAGCTTGCTTTCTTAGTCGAATCAAGTCGATGAGATTCTGTTTGAACCATTTAGGATAAGGCGAAGATTTAATCCGTTTTAAAGGAACGTATTGGATTATTGCATATTCAATGATATTGTAGAAAGTTTCAACTGAAATATTTATGTCAACATCCTTTAAGTATTCATTCCTTTTTATATTAGATAAAAGTAGGTTGATGTCAGGTAGTTTGTTTTGTATTTTTACTTTTTTTGTCCACCCACATACTGTTTTTGCAGTGTCTAGTATATCATTCTTAAATATATTACATATCTCTTCTATTTTGCCTCGTTAATTTCTAAATTTTCCTTTATTGCTGCTGTGTATATCTTGCTTATTTCTTCGTTTCTCAGTTTATATGCTTTTATGTATTTAAATAGTCTGTTTTCTTCCAGGTATTTGTGTGATTCTCTATTTTTCTTTGGAGTTTTCACCTTTGTGGCTACTAGGTAGTGGTCACTCCCAATTTCTGGCCCTCTTCTCACTTTTGTGTCTATTACTGCATTTCTGTTATTCTTTTCCACTAATATATAATCTATAATTAATCCTTTTTTGCTGCTCTTCACATCTCTTGTGAATTTGTGTATCTCTCTGTGTTCAAAAAATGTGTAAGTAATGATCATGTTCTGTGTTATACAAAAATCTAATAGTTTTTTGCTATTGTTATTTCTCATGTTTTCGCCATATACTTCTATTACTTTGTTGTACATTTAGTCTTGTTTACCTACTCTGCCATTAAAGCCTCCTACTACGTATAATTCTCCTTTTGCTCTTTCCGTTGCTGTTGTTAGTTCGTCCCAAAATATGTCTTTGCTTTCTGTTGTATCATCGAAGTTTGGGCCATAAGCAATTATTATTGTTCTTCGATTATTGTCAACATCTTTTAGCCCTTCTATAAGCGTTCTCCCTGAACATGCCTTTTCTATTTCTTTCTCTAAGTTCTTGTCTAACTGTACTTTTATAACTTTTTGCCCTCCAGTTGCAAACTTATATCATCCTATCTTACAGGTCGGTGCCAAATGGTACGAGTTGGAAATCGTTGTTCCACATACGTACCAACTAATTTTCGTGTACCACAAGGGTCCATTCTGGGCCCCTTAATATTTCTAATATTTATTAATGATCTTCCCAACATCTACAATGATTCATTAGATTTTCTATATGCAGACGATACAACTATAAAATCTACATCACATAATTTTCATTCTGCAATGGACCTAAATGCGAATTTACTTATTTTAACACGTCAATGGCTAACATCTAATATGCTGACATTAAATGAGAGCAAAACAGCAAATGTTTTATTTTCATTAAAACCTATTCATTCTTTTCCAATAACGTGCTCAAAGTTCTTAGGCATATACGTAGACTCTAAGTTAACATGAAATGCACATGGCGATGATCTTGCTAAAAAACTAGCCAGCAACATATTTTTACTGAATAATAAATTTAAAAATACGAAAACATTTATTTATTAATTTTCTACAACGAACTAAAGGATTTTAATACATTTTATTATTTTTACTGAGACGACTTGTAATACACTGCCTAAAGTAGCACTTATATCAGCTTATTTTGCTCTATGCCAATCTCAAATTTCATATTGCATCTTAGCTTGGGGACATAGTGGAATTATTTATCGAATATTTAGGTTACAAAGAAGAGCTGCCAGAGTAATATCTAATTTACCTTATAGAGAGGACTGTAAATCTAGTGTCGCGTTTTTGAAAATATTAACCTTACCTTGTATTTATACACTAGAATGCTTGACAAATGTCAAAAATAATGGTCATCTTAATCAAACTCACTATCAAATACATGAGTATAATACCAGGCAAGCAGATAAACTTTACCCATCCTATTTTAGATTAAAGAAAACCCAAAATGGCGTAAATTTCTATGGTCCTAAATTAATGAATTTGCTACCTAATAAAATAAAATGTCTCCCATTAAAAAAGTTCAAAGCTACCTTAAAACAATATTTTATTAGGAATGCATTCTATAGTATGCAGGAAATATTATCAAGCAACCTGCGAGATATCTAACAAATTTTAATATTTTTTTACCAGATTTTAATGTGTTTCGTACTTTGTATTTCGACTAATTGTATATTAACTTAATTTGTATTTTACTGTTTGATTTTTATCTTTAATTTTTATCCTCTTAATCACTATTTTACGTGTAATTTACTTAATTAGGCACTTATTTTATATTTATATTTTAATCTTTAATATTTTGCACTATACTTTATGCTCATTAGCAGTTTATAGAATCTAAATCATCTACTTATGTATCCAATTGACCTGTATAACTTTGATTGTATTGACACCAAATATATTACTTACTTACTTACTTACTTACTATGTTGCATGCTATTCCGGTTGCTGCTCTCTCGTTCTCTTCCACACCATTATATATAAGCACATGCCCATTTTCCCTCCTTATAATTCCTTTCCCTTTCTTCTTTGTTTCTGTAATTCCCAACACATCTACTTTGGTTTGTTCAAATTCTTCCTCTAGTTATAATTCTTTTCCTTGTATGCTTCTTATATTCCATGTCCCTAGTTTCCATTGTTGTTTCTCCTTAACTTTATTGACATTATCCATATTCATGCCTGGTTTATCTGTGGTTGTCAGTTGCTCTCATTTTTGACTTAGCTGTTTGTCCCTTTTTTTTGTGACTTCGACTACCTCCACTCCTTTTTTCCTTTTATTCCATCTGTACTCTATTAAATTAATTTGTATTTTTCTGTAGCCCATTCTTACTTCGTTTCCTTTCTCTTTTTCTTCCTTCGGCATGTTTCTGATTTCGCTTGTTCTTTCTTCGAGAATTAAGTCATTTTCTATATAAATTTTAGTATGCTTTATTCTTAGCTTTCATGATTTGTTGCTTCCCACGATTCTACTTCTGCTAGTACCATATTTCGGTATGGATGATTATTTATTTTGTATGCACAATTTTTATTTCTACCTTCAGTTCTTTTGTAAGGAACTCTTCTATCTCTTTTCTTATATTTTCTCCTTCATTGTTTAGTCCTTCTATTATGATATTATTCCTCTTCTTTTTTTTTCTGCATTTCCCACTTGTTCCTCTAATCCTTGTATTTTTGACATCATCAGTTGTTTTTCATCTTCCCACTTTTCTTCTTTATCATTTGCTTCTCTTTTTATTGTTTGTATTTCGTATTTTAGTTCTTTTAGTTCTTCACTGTTTTTCTTTATCTCTTCGTTGGCTTTTTAAGCTCTACTTCCCGCATTAAATCTTTTCAATTCTTCCATATTTTCTTTATTTTCTTTTGTTTTGTTACTCTCGTTCCCAGTTTTCTTTTGTTGGCTTTTCTTTCTTCCTGATCTAATTTTTTTTTGCTCAGGTGGCCTTAGTATCTTTTTGCTTATATTAAATATAGTATTGCATTCGTTTACACCCAATTAAGAAATTTATTGTAAGAATCCAAAATTGAGCAAATTACTAAGAATAGCCTTTTTGCGTAAACCTCATAGTTTTCGACAAAAATTTAAAGAAAATACTATGATGGTCATGTCACCATTTTCTTATGTTTCTTTATATTTTACAACTTTTAATTAAAACTATGTTTTACTGATTGGAGGGTGAGATAGAGGGCAACCACCCACCCTACATTAACATGATAACTTTAATTACTAATTATTGATGATTTTGCTGCTTACAAAACAATAAAACCTTGTATGTAATAAAAAATAAAGCATAATCCAAATTTAGTTTAAGTATAAACGACCCTCTATAGCTAATCCTATTTAATTTAGATTTAAAGTTTGCCCACCCATCATGCGTAAAATTTTTATTAATTTACTTTTCCAAAAATTTTACCTTTTGAATTTTTTTATTCAAAAAGTTTAGTAATAAATTTTACTCCAAACCGCGAGACGATCAGTAATTGAAATTTATATGTATATGTAGGGTGGGTGGGTGGCCTCTATCCTACCCTAAAACAGTAAAACATCATCAAAAATTATTTGAAAAATTTGTTGATAAAATCTATTAAAGTTTGCAATAATTTTATGTTTATTTTCGTTTTACAATTTTTAATTAAAACCCTCGCTTATATTTTACTGATTGGAGGGCTGGTTAGAGGCCACCCACCTACCCTACATATACATAATAACTTTATATATTAATTGTTGATGATTTTGCTGCTTATAAAACCTTCTATGTAATAAAAAATGAAGTATAATCCAAATCTAAGTTTAAATATAAACGACATTTTATATCTAATAAATAAATAAATAAAACTGTAATATAATATAATAGCCGCACTACAATAATTATAGTTCTGGAATACATCATTCTAAAGTAGTTAAAATTAGTAATTAAGTTATCGCAAAATATATCGCAGACTTCAGATATTTTATTAAAACATGTTGACATAATTCTGATAGGTGATTTCCGACCAATATCGATTCTAATAGCTAACACATTAAACGTTGGCGATCTTCGACAATAAAAAGTTGGAAAATGCAGCCTAATTGTATTTAATAAGTCAGGTGAGTCAATAGAATTATGCAGAAGTTTGTAAAGGAAGGAAATGCACATTTTTTGTCTCTAAAATAAAATTTGCGCAGGAATAGGTTATGATCTACACCTCTATCTGGATAAGATCCTTCTGATTTAAAACATAATAATTTAAAAAAACTTACGTTGTATACTTTCTATTTGACGGATTTAACCCTGGTTTTGAGGAAACCAAACTATGGCTACATATTCCAGCTTTGAGCGTACATAAGAATGAAACAACGATTTTAGTGTGTTAAGGTTGTTGAATTGAGAGGAATTTCGACAGATAAAACCTAAAGATTTACAAGATTCTTTAACACTGGCGTCAACATTATAATTGAAGGTTAAATTACTGTCAAAATAAACTCCCAAATCTTTAAATGCTGTAACATACTCTAAAATATTTCCATCAATTTTATAATTAAATTTATGTGGAGTAGTTACCTTAGTGAATATTACATTTCGAGATATTTAAATTGAGTCCGTTTTTTTACGCACCATTAATATATAGTATTATGGTTATTTTGTAAGACCATACAATCATTAATATTTTTACCATTGCTATATATTTTTAAGACATTCCGATAGATCGTTAATAAATAGATTAAAGAGAAGCGGTCCCAAGATTGAACCTTGGGGTACCCCAGAGGTTGGAGAGTATTCGAGTGATTTGAAGCCATTAACCATCACGTATGCAGTTCGTTCACTAAGATAACTTTGAATTAAGGACATGGACGACGTACAAAAACCGAAAGTATTTAGCGTTGATAACAGTATATTATGCTGAACTGTATCAAAGGCTTTTGACAGGTCCGTGTAAATCACATCAAGTTGTCCCTTACCGGGACGGTTTCAGCAATATCATGAGTAATGAGGGTGATATTAGTTACAGTTGATAGGTTGGGATTAATTCATGTTGTTTATCAGAAATATTCTCATAGGAGAATCTTCAGGATCTTCATTAGGTTGTTCCCAGCAATGGAAAAAGGAGCATATAACATGTACATCTAGTAACGTTGAAATTTACATTGATATAGTTAAAGTTAGTAATGTTAATGTTGACGAAATTGAGAAATTTCGAATTTTAAATTGTAAATGGAAACCAAATGAGACTTTGGTGTTACCTTGTTCTGTACATAAAAAAAGGTGGAAAGGATGTTAAATATTACTTGTCTGAAAAACACTTTTGACAATTTAATTTGTTAATGGTTTCTAATCATTTAAACGTAATCTTTTGCAATATTACATCTTTTTTACAAAATTTGGTGGGTTACACCAACAAGTACCATTATTATTATTTCAGCCAGTATCTGAATATCCTAAATTAGCAAGTAAAGATGTTCTTTCGATGAGCCATAAAAATACTAATAACCATAAAAATTCAATTGCTTATGCGGAAAAATTTTATAAAATCGTTCAATACCCCGTCACTAGATATAAGAAATAAATTAAATATGGAAAGACTAGTTGCAGAAAATAGAAATAGATTAAAACCAATAATAGTATATAGTATAATTTTTTGGGGTAAACAAAATATTCCCTTACGAGATCATCGTGATGCTGGTTTTCTCTTAAATACAAAATCTATTACATACGAGGGCAATTTTCGTGAAATTCTACGTTTCGAATTGTAGCTGGTGAAAAACTTGAAAATATCATTTGAAAAACAGTTAAACATGATGTTACTCATGAACCTATGCTTGAATTGGAACAGATGGAACAGATGGATGGTCCGTTATGATGGAAGAATTAAAGGATGCTGTATCTATATTGCAGTCAACCTTGTCCAACGTTTTTAGAACACCATGTTTCAACCATGCCTAATATTTGTCCATATTGAAATGTATGCAAGTAATTTTTTAATGCCTCGTCCATAAGACACTATGTGATAAACATGCTTTTTAAACATTGTGGAGTTATTGTAATTTATTTCATAATGGGAAGATAATCTTCTAATAAAGCTAAATTGCTAAAGAATTCGATTTTTACCAAAATTTTCACAGTTACGCTATGCTTTTTGTCCGATAATTTTAGCAATACAGCGAAATATGAAAACTTTGAGTAAAATATAAATATATATAAATATAAATATTACGCTAATAACTTGACAAATAACACTATTGATGTTTTATATTCAATAAGAGGAAAAATACTGCCACATCGTTTAAACAATTTATAATGATGCAGTCAATATTTTAAACAAATTACAAATTGAAATGACGAAATCTCGAATAAGCAATTACCAAAGAATTAGACCAAACGTGGATCAACCTAATATAGAGGAATATTTTTATTTATCTTTTCCCCTTTTATCCATTATGGATGTCGGACTTATTCTCTACAATATGTTTAAGTTATTTATCATACTACTTTCTTTTCTTTTCCTCTTCTTTCCGCTGCTTGATGTACTTGCTCGTTCCAACCCTTCCTTGGTCTTCCTGATTAATTTTTGTCTTGTGTTTTCTTTTCGTTAATCTATTATCTTCTAATCTGTATATATTACTCAATCGTCCTAATGGTCTCTCTTTTATTACTGATTTTATTGATTTAATATTGAACTTCTATATTCGTACTCTTCCTCTTCTTGTAATTCTCTCAATCTTTCTTAGGTATCTCATTTCCATTACATTGGTTTTGGTTAACAGCAAAACCAATGCAATGGAAATCTCTCTGCCATGATTCACAACTATATAGCAGTGAATGTCTTACAATTATTTTACATAATTTATATATTTTATGTAAACTCTTTTTTCTCTAAGAACATTTTCTTAATTGTGTTGTAGATCATTCCTGCTTTGCCTATTTTTTCATCTTTTTCTGAATCTATCTTCGCTGTTTCCTCTATTGTTGATGTCAGGTATTTGAACTGCTTAACTGCTCGATTGGTTTTCCGTTTAATTCTATTTTGTGTTGCTCCCTTTTGATGATGTTATCATTGTTTAGGTTTTGTTTATATTTAGTTTTTCCAGCTCCTCTTTGTATATTTCCAGGTTTTTCTTTGGAATCTGCTATTAGTGTTATGTCGTCGGCAAACATTATTATTTGCATTTTTAATAGTTCCATATTTTTATACCCTATCTTTGGGTTCTCGGCTCTTTGTTTGAAATTTCTTATTGCTTCATCTTTAAGTGATGCAAATAGTAAAGGGCATAATACAAACTTGTCTCACTCCTGTTTTGGTCTTGAACTCTTCCGATTCTTTATTTCCAATTCCTACTTTATTTTTGTAATTTTTGTATAAATCCTTTACTATATTTATTATGCTTCTTTTTATCCGTCTTTTTTCGAGTATATGCCATATTTCCTCTCTTCTTACCCAAAAATATGCTATTTTAGGTCGATGAAGCATATGTGTAATTATTTTTTGTTAGTTGTATTATTATGTATATATACAAACATCTTTATTGACAAATACATATCGTATATAATAAAAAATAATATACATACATAGCATTAAATAACTAATCTAGTATTTGACAATCGGCTATCGACCATAGGTCTTTCCGCCTATATTATGTATATATATTAAGTCTTGATTACTTCTATTATTTTTTTGAATCCGTGTTGCCCTTCTTCCAGCTATTGATCTAATTTTTTACCGAATTGCTCCCAGGATTGCTTATTTCTATCATGATTTTGTGTTTTACTATTTTATTTGCTATTTTATATCTTCTGTAATCTTATTATTTCCTTGTTTATATGTAAGTCTTCCAATTCTCTTTTTTTGATTTTACAAATTGTTTTACCTCTTCTGACCACTACCTGTTTTTCTTTTTCTGATTGTTTGATATAGTGATTGTTCCACAGCTTTCTTGGGGTGCTCCACTTATGTGTTTGACTTTTGTGTTTGCTATAATGAGGTTGTTTGCTATACATAATTCTATATTTATTTTTCCATTGAAATAAATAATATAATTCTTCATCTGCCTGCTGAAGCCACTGTGTGGCGAAATATGTTTCAGTTTTCAACAACAATAAATGTAAAACTCTCCCAACTGTGTTGTTTTATTTCAATGTGTTATGGAGTTTCATCATGTGTACGCTTCTTCGATTCAATTATTTTTCTATTTTCGTTTCTGTTCTCATCTATATACTTTCTCCTGTATCTTATTTTGCCTTAATAAAAATGTATTAAAATCCTTATGTTGTAGAAAATTAACTGATAATTATAAAAAACAACGAAAAAATTTCGTAAATATGTCATACCACAGTCACTCACAAACTATTTAACGTACATTCAATCATTTTTAGTTTATTTGGCAGAAATAAATACGTTCATACTAGTGGTGCTTTGATAGCTTTGCTATTTGTAACACGCAAATTACTTTTGTATAATTTAATGTCTGCGAGATATTAGCCAGAGAAGTAGTTGTTTCAATAAGTGATTTGTTTTGTAGCCTTAAAAAGACTCATTGTTGTAGATTTACGAAGTGTTTTTGTGTTTTTTCTATTTTTTTGGCTTTGTTATCCTGCCCTTCACTTTCATTAATATCTGCCTCTTAGTATATTATGTTATTTGCGTTTTTTTTTAATTCCTCTTTTTCCTTAATAATTCTTACACTCCATATTCCCATTTTTATTGTATTTAACTTTTTTCTTGTGCCATTTTCTCGCTGTGATGTCTTGTTTTTTATTTGCTTCTTATTCGTCCTCCTCACCGTTAATTGTTATCTTTCGGTATCTTTCCTTTTGCTTTTTCTTCTCTTGCTATTTCTCTATTTTCCTTTAGCTCTCATTATTTGTTGTTTTGTTTCCCTTGGCCCAACTTCGACTCGTAGTATTTGTTTTTTTCTCTATATAATGTGAAATTCTCGACATCTGTTCTTGGTTTGCCTCTGCCGCTAAGCCTGTTATTAATATATTATTTTTTATTCATTTGCTGTTCTTACTTTTCCACTTTGTTTCCAGGTTGTCGATTCTTTTCAACATCTCTTGCTTTTCTAGCTCCAACTTCTCTTCTTTAATACTATTTTTCTGATCTCTTCTTTTAGTTCTTCCGAGTTTTTTTGCCATTTCTCTCATCAAGTCTTTAAATATGCTCTTTAGTTCCTCCATTTCCACATCGTTGTTAGCTATATTTAGATTTGCCTTAGTCGTGAGTTTTGTCCTTGTTTTTATCTTCCTTTGTTTTATTTTTGTATCCTGGTGTTGTTACAACGTTTTGTTTCGCTGCTTCCGTTCTTCTATCTTGTTGTATTCTCCATTGCTCATTTGGAATCCATATTCAGGGCTGTCAATATATCTGTCTCTTTTTGAACTCATTTGTTACTTTATTCCCCACTTTGATTTAGTTTTATATATTTTAACACTACTAATTTACTTTTTTATAGACTTTTGTATGCACATGATTCATTATCGAATTAATATATATTTACCTCTTCTGAATAATATTATTACAGATCTGCAATACAGATTTAATTTAAGACACGATGACTTTATTCAATTTTAACACAATAATACCTCGAGATTTTTAATAAATTTAGTTAAAATAATCTGTTTCAAAATTTACAGAATGATTTATTATGATTTTATATGTCCTATATTTATTTCGGGTGTGATATTATTTTGATTTTATTTAAAAATAATAGAATTATATTTTATTATTATATAATAGTCTATTTTATATAAATTACATTTGTTTTAAGTTGATTGCTTTGTATATATGGAATTATAAAAATATTTTTGTTTTTTTCTTTTTTTTTTAAACCGAAAAAACTAGGCAGACTCTGGCCAACTACTAATTGCAAGTTTCAATTTCGACTCTGAAAGTAAGAAACAATATACTTTTGAATATATAAAGATTAATGGTTTAGTTAAGTTTACAAAATTTCAAATGTTGGCCCTTGTCGAACCAATGATCATATTAATATCATTAAACACAAACGATTAAGTTAGTTAAAGATCTTTTTTTTCATTTTCATTACCTGCATTAATATATTATAATATCACCGTACTTTAACAATATACTATTAATCCGTGTTTGTTTTACAAATCGCTTAGTATCCGTTATCCTAACACGATCTTGAAGGCGAGTATGGCAAAGGCCCTAAGAACTGGTTAAGTTACAAATGATATTCGCCCGAGGGCACCAGTGTCAGATAGATGCAAAATCGCATTTCTCAGCGGTGAAAATCACGGAATTATCTGTTGTAACATCATGTTTGTTTACATCGCTAATTCCCGTATCTTCAGGTAAACATTTTCCGCCAGTCGGTCCGAAGCGCCGTCGATCATGTCGAACGGTGTGCAACACCACAGAAACGTCTCGATCAGATAAATCCGTCGAAATGATGATTTCGAAAAATAATAATTACAGGAAACCCACATCAATATAGAGGTGTCACGGTCTTACCCCGAAATCGGCCACGATATTTTCTCATGGAGGGGCCTCGGCGCGTTCCAAATATCTGGCATACCACGCGAGGGACATGGGCTAATACAACTAATAGATGACGTGGAATTGTTGAAGTGTCAGCTAAACCAGATTATTAGTGGCTGATACAAACGACTATTGTCTCGTGATGGATATAAATCGGGACGGGACACGAACATTAATTATATTTTTTTTGTTAATAACGCCACGGCCGAAATATTTAAATTGAAAAATATTACGGCGTCTGGTTTTAATGACTCCCATGAAGTATGTACTTACCAGACGACGTATATTTAAACTTTGTAAATCAATTTATTTCATTTTGTCAATCTTAATATAGTAAGCTACAACTTAATATGCACAGGTTATATTGAAGAAAATATAAGCAATAAGGAAAAAATCTATTCTGTGTCATTAATATGCAGTCATTTGTGTATTATTATTTTTGTTATTATAATTAATTTTACATAAATATAATTTCATAATTGATGGAGTTATGATTGATGTGATTGATGGATTAAATATATTTCGTCTAAAATTCAAATGCCGACACGAAGAAGCATGTAACAGGAAATGTAGTAGATGTAAATAGTTTGACGATTACTCTGAACGAAATATCCCGTTTTGTGAGCCGTAGATCAAACCGCGAGGGCCGATAATATGTACGGGCATGTTAAAGCGGATTGAGTAGGTAGTGATGTAGTGAGTTAGTATACGCAGTGTGGATAATAAGCATAGCCATAAGTATACTATAAATATAGCAAGAGTCGTCGATATATACATATATATTGTGTTTTGTGACGGTGGCCGTTGGCGAGGCTGCGGAGCTGAGAAACTGAGAAGCTGAGAGCAGAGCGGCGGCAATGCGTTATGGGACCACCCAAAGGAACACACTACAGGCCCGCAATTAACTTGCGGGGGATCCTGCCATTGCCATTGCCTCATTGCCTTCACCACTGCCTCTTCCCTCACACGGGGTCACGATTTCGAAAAACCTCACATCTAAATGCGAAGCCCCATTCATTCAACATTCTAATCATTACGTTTGAGAACTTAATTGATTTGGATTTATGTACGGGAACTGTTGCAGGAAATGGTGCCTATTGGATGGTAATGGAACGAGTTTTCTTCATTTTAATAATCCCGCTTAAACGCCGACTAGTCTCGGTCCTTTAATATATGCACAAAGGTGCTAAATATAAATTATTAATTAAACTGCATCGTAAAGTATTGATGCTAAGCTAATTTAATAGTGAAATGTATTAAATTAACTATTTTATCTTTATTAGTCTCATTAATATAATAAAAAATAAAGCCTGTTAAAATTTCAAATAGAAATGAATCCATCTTTAAGTCTTTTATTAAAACTCTTAGTTAATTTATTAGGTAATAAGGAAAAAATTAAAAAAGAACTTTTATTTACATAATTTCTTAAACATATAAACACAACGTTCTATTCTACTTGATTTATTTGACTCTATTCTACTTACTTTTCTCTTTACCTCCCTCTCCCATACCAGTCTGATCAAAACATTTACACCAACTCTATCCTTTCTTATTAATTCCTTTACCTTCCTGGCTCCAGGTATCCATCCCATTAGTGCACAACATACATCCAAACCTTCCGTCTTCTTTATCCCGAACCGCATCTAGCTCGCGCCAGGGTAATCTTGTTTTTTTATGAGAAGAAACTACTAGTCAAGTAACCAGGCACCCTCTCATGTATCTGCCACCTTTAAGCTCACCCCGATACAACCTTGCCTCTCCTACATCTCAACCTCCTTCCACTTTTTTCATCCATGCCTGCACATTGTCTCCTTATCCAACCATTCATTCAAAATATTCTCGGACTCTCTTGATCTTTCCAATTGCACTGTTATTTTAGATAAAATTGATAATGAAACCAAATCTATGGACCTGATACTTAAAAAAAAAACATTTAAAAATGATCCAATGTCTGGTTTAGAACGCAAACTTAATAAACTTATTGATTATTTAACAAAAAGGGTTACATACATGAAGTTGTTGCTAAACATCTCTGTTATAAAGGCCCGTGTCCTAAATATTATGGCCTACCTAAAATTCATAAACTTGACATCTAATTAGGACCAATTATTTCTTGTGTAGATAGTCATACCAAAAATATTGCTGTATTTATTGCTAAATAGATTGATCTTTCTTTTAATAACTAATAAATTTCGCATTAAAGACCTTTTGGAAGTTTCTGATAAAATAATAATTTTCAATTACCTCCCAATTATCAATTAATGTTATTTGATGCTGTGTCTTTATTCAACAACATTCTTTTAGATTTGATTTTGTCTATCATTACTGATAATTTTCAGTTAATTGAACCCAACACCTCAATACCTTTAACAGTTTTTATTTCTAAGATTTCTTTTCGCTTTATAATACGTTTGCCAGTTTAAAAATGGTTATTATCAACAAATTTCAGGTTGCCCAATTGGTGGTCCTATTAGTCTTTCTATAGCTGAAATTGTTATGAATTCTTTATTACATTTTTGTTCTTCTCAGGTCTATTTCCAATTCCCAATATGTTTTAATTTGTAATCATACTGTTTTGTAATCTTAAGATTATTATTATTATTATATGTGGATGATCTTATATGTGCTGTTCCGGTCACCGAAATTGATAATACGATTAATGTTTTTAACTCATTCCATCCTAAATAACAATTCACAGCAGAGAGAGGAACTGTACTGTACTTAATACCCTTGTTTGTGGATTAGCTGATAACATTAGTTCAGATTGGTGTATCAAACCCACCAGCTTTGGAAGGTACACCTTTTGACTCTTATCACCCTAAGAAACACAAGCTCAACACTGGTTTAGCTTTTAAAAATAGCATTTTGCATATCGTACATCCTTCACTTCATGCTGCTGTGGAGAGAGTGTTGAATGTTGTGTTCTGGAACTCAATTGCTCAACATCTTGCGGAATAACCTATACCCACCTGAGTTATTGAAGAGACTGATATAACGTTCCCGGATCTACCTTACTTTGTACTTCGTTGATGGTCTCTCTCAACATTTAACTAGTATTTTTCGCTCTTTCACTCCTAATGTATTGGTAGCCTATACCTAATATCGTTCCCTTAACTCCCTCTGTTTCTCTCGCCTAAAAGTCCCTACCCACATCCATCACAAACATGACGTTGTATATTCAATTAACTGTAAACAAAGTGACTTAGTATATATGTGACAGACATCTCAAAAACTGTAAAACGAAAACCTCGTTCTACTGTTTTGAGTGTATATTGTAACGACACTATCCACTCTACAGATTATGATAGCATAAAAGCCGTTTGCTCTGAACGTAATACTTTTAAGGGAAGTTTTTTTGAGATGTGTCACATACAAGCACAAAAACATACGATGAATTTCAAAAAGGAAATTGATGGTCTTAGCAACATCTATAGTAATTTGTTTACATTCTAATAACGCCTATGTTTACATGGTTTTAATTTAATTTTTATATTTTTCTTTCTGATTCCCCATTACCGTTTTTCTTTTTCCTAGCCTAACATTTCTATCTTTATGTTGTTTTTCTCTTTAGTTTTGCTTAACTCTTCTTAATTTTACTTGTTTGTCCCATTTATCTTTCTCTTACTCTGCTATTTTTATTTCTATTAATTAAAGGTTACATTTTCCGACATTGCCACCTCTCTTTTCGCGTTGCGGGTCCGTTCCTTGGTATTTTACCAAACGGCGTGACTTACTTATTTGTTTTCTTTCCCTGCTCGGATGCTGAGGTTATTTTACCTCAGAGACAGACTGGGGAATTGCACAGCTTTCGCAGCCAATCGCTTGTTCTTTCCCGTCACTAACTAGTGTTTTGCTTGAGGGTTTGCCCGAAATTGGGATGGGTTTTTACTCCCAATGTAGAGCTTATCTCCCTCGGGGTTCTTGCTCAGGGGTTTTATATTTTCGGTATATGCGAGTGTGTTAAACAACAAAGGGCTAAGCATTAGAGATAATAGAGATCATTGCAAGATGCAGTAGAAAAGTGAAAAAGAATGTTAGGAAGAGATGCGTATGGTTCGACGAGGACTGTGGGGACGCAAAAAGGGAAGCGAGAAGACATTGAGGCAGTGGAGCTTGGGTAGGAGAGAAGAGGAATGGGTGGTGGCAGCGAGGGGAGGATATAGGAGTGTCTTTAGAAGAATTCTAATCCTTTCAGACTCATTCACTCCGAATTTCGCACTCACCCACGTTTCCTCCTACACCCTTCTCCATCATTCCACCATTACTGCACCCATCTCTCTTCTTTTCAAACACTCAAGATCTTACGCTACTTTCAAATCCAGGAAAACAGCATACATACTGCCCTTTTCTTCCCACACTCTCTCCACAATCCTTACCAGTGTAGAGATTTAATCCCTTGTTTCCCTACCTTTTCTAAAACCTCCTTGAGCCTCCGTTAATATTCCTTCTCCAGCCTATTTTTTACCACCGTCATGGCAACTTTGTACCCTGTACACATATTCTTATATAATTTTCTACATTTAATGTATCTCATACACCACGCCTTTGGAAAATATGATTCTTCTGTCTATATTTATTTCAGTAACTCTACGAACTTCCGCTTTCCGTCCTTTCCTATCTCCTTCCACATATTTACCTGTAACCCATCCAGGCCGGCAGCTTTTTCAGCCTTCACCTCATCAAACGCTTTTTCTATTTCCACCTCTGTAAACTATTCAACCTGATCCAACGACTCTTGTTCCCCTACTCCACTCAGATCTGTACTCATTATACTACATTTTTCTGTTCATTCTTCTAAAGACAGTCCTATATCCTCCCCTCGCTGCCACCACCCATTCCTCTTCTCTCCTAGCCAAGCTCCACTGCCTCAATGTCTTCTCGCTTCCCTTTTTGCGTCCCCACAGTCCTCATCGAACCATACGCATCTCTTCCTAACATTCTTTTTCACTTTTCTACTGCATCTTGCAATGATCTCTCTTTCTCTTCCATTGTTTTTACTTCATTCCAGTAAATCTTCTCTAAGCGCTTTCCCGTATTCTTGATAACACTCACAATACCCTCTATCTTCCACCAGTTCTTCTTCTTATTCAATTTTCTTAATTTTTCCCATCCACTCTTGCTTCTTCCACCTCTATTCCTCATAATTATTCATTAGCGATCCTTGTTGCCGCACACACGTTTTTCTCTCTTTCCAGTCACCTTTAATGCATTAGACAATACAGGGTGTCCGGGGAGTAAGGACGAATTCGAATTTGGCGTCAATTTGTTATATGATGATTGGAAGTCGTACTTGATTCATGTTTGTTATTTGCTATCCTTCCCATTAGCAGCCTAATAGTTTTTGTGTGGTGACCATTGTACTTTGCTAGTTGTTTTCGTTATGGAGCAGATGACAACTAATCATAGTATCCAAGTGATAAAAAGTTATTACAAAAATAGTGAAAGTCCCACGTTAACGATTCGTGAATTGCGTATGATACTCGGACGTAACACTTTTTCAACTGAATCCTCAGTTCGGAAGTTGATTCTGAAGTTTGAGACCACGGGTTCTGTTGCAAATGTTAAGACAACAGGACGACGCGTTCTGTTCGAACAAAAGAAAACATTGCTGTCGTGCGTGATAATGTGACCGTAAGCCCCAGAAAATCGGTTCGCCGAAGAGCCCAACAACTGAATTGATCAACAATTTCAATGTATGCAATCATTTCTAAAGATCTGAAAATACATGCATACAAGATATAACTGACACAAGAGTTGAAGCCTGCAGATATTGGAAAGAGACATCGATTTGCTCAGTGGATATTGGCTCGAGAACAATAACTTTACAAAAATAATAATTTTCTCAGATGAGGAGAACTTCCACTTTAGTGGGTACGTCAATAAACAAAATTGCAGAATTTTGGGTACCGAAAATCCGCGAGTGACTGTGGAAGATGAGATGCATCGACTGTGAGGTGTGGCTTCTAGGCAGGAGAAGTGATTGAGCCATACTTTTGTAAAAACTTACCGTCACTGTGAACGGTGGCTGTTACAAAAACATGCTTTCTGATTGGTTTTTGGCAATTGTGGATGAAAAAGATATTTTTGGTTTTAACAAGATGGTGCAACATGTCACACATCCCATTAAACTATTACTCTATTAAATAAAAGTTTCCCCAAAAAATTATTTCCTTGCGTGGCAAGCAGGAATGGCCTGTCAGATCATGCTGTCTTACGCCTTCTGACTTTTTTGTGGGGATTTGTGAAATCAAAAGTGTACGTAAACAAACCACGAACAATACACCAATTGAAGGATGAAATTCAAAAAATCAGGCGACCATTTGCTTTGAAGTGCTTCATTTGCGAACAACTTTTGTTGGATTTAGCTCATCTTGAAAGATCCATACATTCTACTGCTGTTTACTTTTGGGCTTAAACTCATATATCCATAATGTGTTAACTGTTATGATATAATACATGTGCAATTGTATTTCTTGAACATTTCTTTTGGCCAAAACGAGCCTTTTTTGATGCCATTTGTTAAATTATACAGGATCCAACGCGAATATTTTCTTTGATAGCCAAACGTTTATGCAAAATTTTATGTAAGCTGATTGACTGATTATAAGGACAGTTTAATCTCAGATAAGTCACATGATGATCTTACAATATCAGTTCACATACAGAACTTTAGTTTCTTTAGTTCTGACGATTTTGCATTACCTTCACGAAATTCATCATAAAGTAAACTATATCCACTATAATTCCGTATAACATCGATTTAAGTTCTTTGATGTACTGTTGTTAAGATAATCCACATTGAAAGTTATCTTATATCAATTTTTGATGTCACCGTAAATAAACAAATGACACACGGATATAAAAACCTTCTAATATAAAGGTGCGTTGGGGATATAGGTTATCAGATGGCAGCACCTGATTTAAGTTTAAGTCAAATGAATATTTATTATAACTTTAATTTATTTAAATATCAGAAAGTGAATGTTAAATATATTTAAAAAAATATTTTTGGCAATCAAGTCTAACTGTAGAAATAACTGTTTAAAAAAACAATGTTATTATGATATATAGTTTAACGGTTTGAAAATGTTCACATCGTGACCGAAATGTACATTTGCTATTAATAAATTTTGTGAAGAAAGGAGACTAAATATTTATGATGATTATCAAAAAAGTAAAAAATAGGTTTCTAATAATTAATTAAAAAATATATTCTTTAAAGACAACATTGATTTTAAGAAATTATCGATTTATATCTATTTATTTTAATCAGAAATTGTTTAGATGTTAAAAAATGAAATTTAAATAATTATTGAGTTATTTTGATTAATATACAGGGTGTTAACACTATGTCGTTTTTTTAGTTTGTCGACACTTATCCTTAAATCAAGTAACCGAATAAAGACTATTTTTGGATAGATTGAAAAAAATATTTAGGACAAATGTAGTAGATAGTATAAGGATTTTATAAATATTTTACTTTTAAGAATCGATGGAGTTCATCAAAATATTTTGTTTTGAAATTTTTCATCGGTCGCCATTTTGTTATTTTAAACAATAAAAAATAATTTAAGTACAAATGTTTTGAAGAGCCGAAAGCTACTTTTGAAACTTTTTGTTTTTTTTTTAAATAATCCTTCAAATAAGGGAGTTATAGCGATCTTTACAAACACAAAAGAACTCTAATAATCAGAGCACCAAATCACAAATTGAAACTAGGTTGTTTATTTTAACGAGTTCTAACCTTCATGTTCGGGTATAACGACTTGGTATTAACACCCTGTATAATATAAATAAGTTTTAGTAATTTTTGTTACTTACTTGTTTTAATCAATATTGATATCAAAAACAGAACCATACTTATCCTAGATTGTAATTTTTAAATTCGATTTCATAAGTAATAGAGGCACGTACGGAATTTAATAATATTCCAAGAAAGATTTCTAGAACTTATAAATTTTTCAAGTCTTTAAAAATAAAATTGAAAATTTGTAATAATCATGCATATGTCTAGTTACTGAGGTCTGTTTGTTGCAGCGGAATGAGTTTATAAACTTTAATTCACTTTGGGAGTTTAACATGACCAGTTCAGAAAGAAGATTGATAATATTGATTGAAATAAATATTTAGCGTAAAACTTTATATAGAATAATAAACTAGTTAATTACGAGAATTGTGGCTAATTTACATTGGTTTTAGAGCTGCAAGAGTTAGAGAATAAAGCACGAAAAAAGTAGAATAATCCTATTAATTTTAGAAGCATTTTATTCAGGGTCCGGCAGAGAAGTATGTTGTTTGGTGGTTGATATGTGACCACCCGACCTTGCCATTTTGTTTGGTTTAGTAGTTATGGAACCGGAACTGAGCATTCTGTGGTAGCTACACAACGCAGAATGGAAGGCCCGGTCGGGTTCCTACGGGAAACACTATCTTGAAGTGGATACAGAACCTCCATACTAGAGGATCGTTAAAGCCTGGAGTACCTCGATACCTTGAGACGGAAAAAGAAGTTTCCGAACCCCTGAAAATGTGGCTAGAGTTAGGGCAGCTACGGAAACTAGTCCACGTCGATCGGTAGTGCAGCATGCTCACGCACTGAGGATGACTGATGGGTCACTACGGCGAATTTTACACTTTAACCCATACAATATGACGGTTGTACCGAAACTAAAACCAAATTATTTCCAGGAGTACTCATTTCGCTACGAGGGTACATCGAGTGCACCACGTCATACTTCTCTGTGAGACCCCATATTATTAAAAATTTTCAGCCAACTTATTGTCGCGTGGGGGTTGTCGCGACTTCGAGATCAAAGGCAAAAGGTAGGATTACTGACTAATTAATGGAAAATGGGAACAAGATGAAAACCAAACTTTCAACTTAACTATTTATTACTACACTTAACTAGACTAACTAGATGTTGAGACAACCTCTTTGACTGCCAGCTAATTCGCGACTGTCCGTCCCCGGCGGCCCCACGGATCTTCCTCGATTCCCCTAATCAGCATAAAAATTACTTATTAACAATTATCGAGGAAGTCTTTGAATTCCGCTGAGCACGGGCGTACATACTCGCGGACAGGAAGCGACATGATATTTCCTGTCTCAAATATCCCCTGTCCGCGACATTATAATTGTTATTTTATTTCAAGCTGTATACTAACTAAAGTACCTTAGAGATTTTGGGTCCCTTGTAGAAAGTAATTTAGATTTTGCAGCTGGTAGAGTTAAAATAATTGGAGAAAAAGGCACAGCTATAGACAAGTAAAAGAAGCCGAATTATTCTATTCATTTTAGTAGCTTTCTAGTCAAATTATAGTAGTATAGAAACTTAGGACCCGAATCTATAAATTGAGGAAAATGTTTAGAGCTACGATTGTAAATATATTTTAAATAAATTTTTCATACGAACGAGAAGGGGAAATAATTAGGAACTTTAAGTTTAAGAGATCTTAAAGAGATAGGGATGTATCACCAAAAAATAAATTGTAAATGTTCGGAACTATATGGCGAGTGTGATAGAATCTCCCAACCAAGCTCTCGGATCATTATGTCTGTGGCCTGGCGTTGTCTTGATAGAACAAACACTCATCCTATTAGCCAAATCTGGTTACTTCTAGTGAATTTCAGTTATTACAGTTATTAACAGTAAAGGTCCGAATTTGAGTGTTTAGCCTGATTGGAACAGCTAATAGTGCATAATTATTTTCCAATTTCACCAAACCCATTGTTGACCCAGTTTTAAATTACAATTGGATCAAGTTACATTTTAGTAAAGAATCCATGCTTAAATTCGTTTGGAATCCATATATGAAGCATTATAAAAATAGTTCTATGCGGTTTTCTGGCTAATTTTCAATTCCTGGGTAATAAAATAAGTGCACACATTTTAGTCCGACTGAACAATTTCCATAATTTTAATTTCCCAAGCATCGTCAGGTTACTTTTAATTTCTATTACAATATTAATTACGTAAGACTTTTTATTATATTTATATATTTATAATATTATTTACATAAGGCTTTTTTTGTTAAGTACAGTTTTTTTTAATGATTTTTTTTAAACATTCAACAGCTTATCAGTTAATAAAAATGTTTACTTTTAACCTATTATGTTTCATTGTCGCTTATTATATTGTTACTAGATAATTTTGAAAATACAATATGATTACATATAAATATTTATTAAATAAATAATTAAACTTAATTACAATTTATTGATATAACTTATACAATAAATTAACTAATTAAAATTAAGTCAGGAAATATTTTGTATGGCTGACTAAACTAATGTTTATAATTAGAAGTAGTATTGTTTCATTTTAAAGTTCCACTCTGCTCTTAGATTGAAATAACAATGCTTTTCAAACCTACAATTTATAATTAATTATAAACATTCCCCTTTGACGATAAGAAATAAGCTTTATTAAATATATAAGCTAAAAAATAGAAATTTAATTTTAAAGGTACACCAGTTATTTAAATTCCCATTATCACCCAGATGTATAATTATTATGATAAACCACTAATTCACTAATCCGTAATGGAAACATTAATTTTCAATAAAACCAGCCCCAGTCTTCTAATGGTACATCAACGCCGGTGGTACGGTAATTAAAACATTATTATACATAATTGCCACTGCACCGGGCACTTAATTACCCATGTATATACTTCAGCTAATTAAATAATGTACATGCAAATCACAAATTTGCGCGCACACACATACCCGCACATACAATTCCCCCCCACCGAAAAACGAAATCATCGCAATTTATTAACTGTCGGTATTTATTCCGAGGGAGAATTTAGGGGCGAATCGCGAAATTAATTTGGGTGCTCTGACGTGGGCTTATTTGGAGACAGTTTTAATTTAAACGCGAATTCCTTTTGATCGTACTGTATTTACATCCTTGCAAAACGTAATGTTTTTGTGAAAGGAATTTTATATTCGCCGGCATATTCCTAAGAATTAAATATGATGTTTGTTATTAAAATCCTGACACGAATCACTCTTTGTGGTATTAAATTTCAATTGTGGAGATATCATTTTCGTTACTTATAACGAACAAGAGAGGAGATAAAATAAATGCCGTATAAAAGTCGTGTACAATTAATCATATAAATAAAAATATAGAGTCGAGTTATAGTAGTTAAGAACTGAAATGCATGCTTATTTGTTAACACCGGTGAATGATAAAGAAGGATGTTAATTAATAATAAAATATATAAGTCCTTTACGTTGTAGATAATTCACTAATAAATAGAAAAAACACGAAAATATATTCGTAAAATCTACAACAAATGAGTCTTATTAAGACTACAAGAACAAATCACTTTTGAAACAACTACTTCTCTAGCTAATACTTCGACAGACATTGAATAATACAAAAGTAATTTGCGTGTTACAAAATAGCAAGGCTATCAAAGCAACACTAGTTTGAACGTATTTCTTTCTGTAAAATGTATTCAATGTCTGTCGAAGTATTAGCTAGAGAAGTAGTTGTTTCAAAAGTGATTTGTTCTTGTAGTCTTAATAAGACTCATTTGTTGTAGATTTTACGAATATATTTTCGTGTTTTTTTCTATTTATTATGTTAATTAACTTATACATAGAAACTACAACAACTTTTCTACTCTAAAGTAAATTTTCATTTTTAATATTTAAGTTTGACTGCTGCTATTTTTTTCTTGCTGAAGGTAGAAGGCTTTCAAATTAAAACTACCATGTTTGTGCCTTTGGCATTACTAAATTTTATTTGTTTGCCTCATTTAATTTAGAATTTATAAACATACTTTTACTCTAAAGCAGAATTCCATTCTTAGTATTTAAATCTGTCTTTTAATTTTGAATTTTGTTTAACAATTCTGGCTATAATAATGCTAAATTTTATTTTTTATCTCATTTGAGTGTATTTATAAACACATTTCTACTCTACTAATCTTGACATTGTATTTTATAAGGCTTAGTGAAACCATATATACGAAGGCTTCCTTTTATATTTCGGGAATGGATGAACTAGGTTCTGCCATCTGACGACTAACAACCCTAAAGTGTGATTTGACTTTTTGTCAGTAGAGTTACTCAAGACGTTTTGATGTCCATGCGCCATTTGTGTTGTTTATAGTGACATAAAAAAATGATGTTGACCAAGAATTGTAATTAAGTTGTGAACTTTTCCGTGCGATTATTTTTTATTACTTTCGACATGAATTATTTCTAAAATAGTGCTTCGATGAACTTTTGGCAATGAAGTATTTTCAAAAACCACTATATATCGATGTTATATGGAATTCAATTATGGCTGTAATTCTCTAGTGATGAATATCGTAAAGGCTGCGCATGAACTGATATTTCAAGATCATCATGTGACGTATTGTTAGATTGCGACATTCTTGGATATAAGTGAGGCTGGCGTAGATTAGTCGAAAGAAATGCTTAAAAATACGATCGAAGCACTTCCATTTTGAATGGTACCAAATCATTTTTTCTGAAAAGCCTTCGGAAAAAATAAGAAACCTATTACCAAAGACGTATCATTCGACATATCAGGACATGAGAGCTCCCACACGTAGGCCTAAGACTTTTAGAGAACTGAAAATGTCTTATTAATGAAATAAGTTCAACATCGAACCATTTGGGATATTTTGTTGATTTCATATATTTAATTTTAATTAATACAAATAAAATAAATTGATACAATAAACTGACATACATCATAAAGCTGATCACACAAAATATCGACTCATTATCAGTTAGATAATCAGACCATAATATTTGACAGATAATTATTTATGACATTATAATCAGCAAATTTAAAATCTAATGTAGGAATAGAAAAATGCATTTTATCTGCTTATAAGACATTACTAAAACAATCCTATAAGAGGTATAATAAATGCAGGCATCAAAAAAAGCTGATTGTAAGACTGTTTTATTTTCAGCATTTGTAAAAGCTAAATCCAAATAAGTCCCTCTGTTTAGAATTGTGCATATTTGCTTTAAATTATGCAAAGACATATAATCTGCTAAAATTTTAACAGTTACACAGTAATTATCATTAGAAATTACACTCATTGCCAATATTCCAAATTCCGAGCTTGTGTATCAATTCAAACCAAAATATACTTTAAGTAACAACTTAAGCGGTTTTTAACATAGGTTTTAATCATTAATGTCCCTTATTTAACATAACCCCAAAATATTTACATGTAAAAACTAAAATAAATACTATTGCTGCAAAAATGCTTTTGCCACTGCAGCGAAAACCTGGTTGAAAGTACAGGCGATGTTCTGGTTACATGGAAGACATATCTTAAGGTGGTACATACTGAATTCATATTCTACTTTCACTTAGTCGAATTTGATCTCCTGGACAATCAAGTAAGAGGATGTGTAAGTATTACCCACTAAAAAACCATCACACAGAAGAAACTTAGAAGGTTGATCCAGAGGTTAAAAGAACATATTTCAGAAGGGCAAACGCTTCCATAAATATTCCATCCCAGAGTGGTAAATTTAACTGGCATATTTTCACAAATTCAGAACACAATTTACTAAAAAAATATTTTTTTCAAAGAAATTTTAGTAGTACTTGCTCTAAATGACATCATTTTTTTTAAATATAAAACTTGCTATATTATAAACAAAATATCTAAGGAAATATCCCATAGATAATAGCATAAAATCAATTAAAAATTAAATCAATAAGAAAAACTTAGTTATTACTAGGACAGATAAAGGTAATACAAATCGATATACAATACCAAAATTAATGGGATTCTAAATACAAATGATATCATGAGCTGAATTCCGATCCTACCTCCAAAATCCAAACCGAATTAAACATTTGAATTGAAAAATCATTCAACACTTTTTTACGATTCGATAATATACAACTTCTGCCTATGAATTCCAGATAGATCAATCAAAATCTATAAAGAAAATTAACTCATAGTGTAGTAGTTTTATCTGTAGCTTCTCCCACACGCCAAGTATCAATTAAAGTTAAACATACATATAAAATATTGATTTTTCGACCCTAATTCCATTAATAGCTTCACTTCGTTAACAGACAAATTAAAAGACTTCCACATGTTAAACAAAGTCAAACTTGTATCATTCGACGTTTCTGACATGTTTTCTCCTTATTGGATTGCATGATAGTATTGAATAATATTCTAGATGAAATCAATATTAATCTTGTAGTAAAATCCGAATTCATTTTTAGGAGATGAATACGTATCTTTATTTAATTGTTCATCGAAACACATTTCCTCAGCAAAAAAAAAATGGTTTCTTTTTAGTGTTACGTCCTTGTAATACATTGAGATTACTTTATTTCCAAAATATACAACTCGAAACTATTATTAAATATATTATACAACAGAATTACTTCTCATAGAATAAGAAAATTTTCAAACTCAAAGCCTACCAATAGGCCTGAACTTGTTATTGATTTTAGCCTAAAATATTTATTAACAATTTTACAAAACTTATATTAGAATTATTTTTAACCAAAAAGCATATCAGGTTTTTAGTTTTAAGTGGTGGTTCTACTGTTTTTTACACCTCCTGTCAATCAATAATGTCCATAATAACTGAAATGATATATTATATTATGGTAGTTATTAATAACAAATTTCATTCAAATCGAATAAAGCGTTCAATTGTTATAAACAAAAGAAATACATTTTTTTGAACTTTGAGGACAAATTTCGGGTTAACCGTAAACTTTTGGATACAGATATGTTGGGTTAAATCATCATATTTTGACCCCAAGAATCTATACAACCTAGCGGTTACAAGAGACAATCTTCTGTTAATTATTAATTAATTTTATTGTTATAAGTACATACTATTATTAGTAGTAGTAGTGTTTGGCTATCGACCACGTGGTTCTTCCGCCGTATGATTTGTCTATTTGTGTGTGTAAATGAGCTTGTTATTTTAAAGGATCGCCCCCGACACTCTATAGCACCATTAATTGTATCCCAGTGGTGAATGATACCGATCACACATTCAACTGCTGACCCGAACGAACGTTGCATTACCGGCGTGTATTATTATTATTATTGCGTCATTTCCACAGTGGCGTAACGAGCTTAACTTTTTTAATTAAAAATAAAAGTTGCAGTTATTAAAAACGCCGAAACCAACTTCAAAAATATAATTGGCGCAGTCGGTAGGATTTAGCAGAGACCTGTAATCTTCTGTGTCGCTTTCGCACCGAAGGAGTCCTCCAGACATCGAAGATACAGCTCTGAAGGCGGCGAAACGAAACACCGCATCACCAGATCCTTACTTCTCTGGACGAATACCAGACGTGGATGGACCGAAATGTCCTTAAACTACAAAATTCGACCGAGATGTCATTAAACTAAATTTTGACCGAAATGTCCCTAAATGGTATGTATGAAAACGGTCGGATTCCTCCTAAAGTAAGATAGCTAGCAATAAATGTTTACAAAAGTTTTAGGGGTTTTAACAAACTATTACAATAAACAAAAATTAAGTATACAGGATCACTCAAAAAATCAGAATATAATAAAGTTGAATATTCTTTAATGGAACACCCTGTATATTATTCCATACTTCAATTCATTTCGAAATACTAAACAAAATTGGTATAGCACATCACAAAGCTAAACTTGACCGTTTTACTCTTTGCCGACGACACTGCCCTCATAACCAACGCTCTCGCCCTTCAAATTGCTCAACAATCCCTTCAATACATATTTGACTCCATCCAAGCTTGGTGTTTCAAGTGGAGAATAAAAATAAATCCCATTAAATCCCAACGATTTATCCCTTTTCATAGAATAACAACATAATTCCCTTCAATCACAATAAACCACATCACCATTTATCCTACATATACCTGCAAATACCTAGACATCTTGCTCGACGGAAAATTTTCCTTCAAACACCATGCCCAATGAATAAAAACTAAAATCAAAAACAAGGCCCGGCATTTCCGATCAATGTCAAACAAAAAAGAAGGAATATCAATTAAAACATCCACAAATATATACACATCGATATGTTGGCTTTTGCTAGATTATGGTTCAATCCTCTTCACCCAACTCCCTCCATTTATCTTGCACCATATCGAAGTTGCAGAAAGATCCTCCCTAAGAACCCTAACTAAACTCCTACACGCATAATTCATATAATTATTGTTTAATGATAATATCAACAATATTAATATTTGTAAATAAGATAAACTAACATTTAATTTAAGATAGTAACTACTTTTTAACAAGTAATTATTGTTTTTTTATTGTTAAAGCCATAGTATAATATAATATAAAAATGTGGAAGCTGAAACATTACAAAACAATAAAATATTAATTAAGATCAGAAATTAAAATTATCTATTAATTTATTGACAATGTAATTTGTTCCATAAAAAAATAATAATAATAAATTATAATAAATATCGAAAGAAAACATGACTTTAAAATTAATTCACGTATTATATCAAACGTAATTTAAAATAAGATATAACAATAGCTAAACTATTGTGGTGAAACAAAGTTAAAAGTGTTTTATTTAATTTTTAATCAAAAATGTACCACCAAGTAAACGCCGACAACATTCAAGAATTATAACAAAAGAATTCGTTACAAAAACAAATTTTGAAACATTTATTAAGACAATTATCTTGAAAATATAAAAAATAAAAATGTAATAGAAATTAACGATGATTTATTCGATGCCTCTTTTGAATACTCACTCGTTCACTGCGTGAGTAAAGATTTTAAAATGAGTGTAGGTATAGCACGTGAATTCAAAGTAAGATTTGGTAGAATTAGAGATATATCAAAACAATACCCGAAATTATATTCCCTTTGTCATATTGAAGAAGGAGGTAGATACATTATTCATTAGATCACCAAAGAAAATTATTTTGATAAACCCATTTTCGAATGTTTGTTTAAGGCACTGATAAGTTTAAAACAATTCTGTTAAAATATTACCAAATTAGCAATTCCCAAATTAGGCTGTGACTTAGATCAATGAGACTATGAAACAGTTAAAGCTATGATAAATAAAATTTACAAAATTCAAAATTGCAAATAAATATTTACTTTGGTACACCAAGGCTAGATGATTCAGTAGCAGAACCTTCATCTGTATTAGTTTCTAAGCCTACTTTAGTCCAGCAAAGAAAATCATTTTTTGAAAATTATACCAAAGTTGAACATTCTAAATTTAGTAAATAAATTTAATTAATATCAGGTTGATCTTTTTTTGCAAATGTAATATCTCTGGAAATTAAAAATACTGAAAACATTGGATTAGTTCTTGTGAACTTAGGCACAGAAAATCATCATATATCATTAAGATATTAAACCTATATATGATGAATTCTTCAAAATAAACATAATTATTCGTGTCAAGTAAAAGTTGTAGTTTTTAAAAACACCGAAATCAACCCGAAAAATATAATTTACATTTAAACCTTCATTAAAACCCTGTAATAGTTTTTTTAATTCAACATACACATTTTCAAGGAAAATTAAAACAAAATTTGTCATAAATTTTATTACATCAATAACCTTTAAAACTCATAAAAAATATTCAACATCATTGAAATGTTAAATGATCTGATGTTTACAATCTTAAATGTAGTTCGTGTAAAGGTGTTTATATCGGTCAGTCTGGTCGAAATTTTGAAAATTCGTCTGTAAGAACATATCAGGTTTTTAAAAATCAATAATAAAACAAGTTCTTCTTTGCAAAACATTTAATTGAAAATAAACATATTTCAAATAATAATAATTGCATAAACGCAATCCAGAAAAACCCTTAATCAACGACCAAACCGATTTAATACATTCCCTAATTTAAAATCGGTTATGTAAGTCTCTTTTAAAATCGCATCATCGTCTTTCCTGACATTAATTATTTAAATTATTTAATTGATTATGCTTTCGACAACAGCCTTATAAAGATCGAAACTATAGTCACAAAATAAGTGCAAAAATGCAGTTTTTTTTAATTTTTATGTTTGGACTAGTTTCCATCAATAAGCTCGATCAAGTCGCTAGTTGCAGGTCAGTTACCAAAATAAAGCTAAGCAGTTTTGTATACATCACAAAACAAATTGAAAATGTTCTTGTTCCTATTACTAAGGTCTGCTTCTTATTTCATTTTGCTCATTATGATGAGTTTCCATTTTTACAACAGTAAGTGATGATTTGTAATTAGCATATGTGGGCAAGAATATTACTTCGAAATCCCACACTGAAAACTCTGTCTGCCTCTTGGAATCTGGAGAAGGCACAAACCTAACAAGGACACGGAATAAGAACACCAGTAGTGAAAAGCTACACATCGCAACTTATAACATTAGTACCATGAAATATACAGAACGGCTAATTGAATTAGAGGAAAAACTGATGAAATGGGATATTCTTGAACTCTGTAAAACAAGGCTACCAGGCGAAAAGTGTACCATCTTAGAGTCTGGGCACATGGTCTACCAAAACAACTCCGAAACGAATTCGCACATCGTTGGTGTTGCCATTCTTATAAAGAAATAACTGAAACATCTTGTCACAAAAATGAAATGCATATCAGAAAGACTCATCTACGTCGTACTCAAACTATGCAAAAAATATAGTCTTCAGTAATCCACAGTACTTCTGAGGATTGTGAAGTTGAACAACTCATTGAAGATATTACCACTGCCCGAACAGAGGCAAAGTCATACTTTTCATTTATCAAAGCCAAAGTGGGACAAATACAAACATAAACAGATCATATCCAAAGCCTGGGAAACTTCGGGCTAGGAACAAGAAACAGAAGAGGTGAAGAACTAATTAACTATCTTCAGAGCGAAAAACTATTCTGTATGAATACCTTCTTTAAAAAACCTGACCAAAGAAGATGGACATAACAAAGTCCAGGCTCGCGGACAAAAAATGAAATCGTTTATCATATCCAAAAAGAAGCACATAGTTACAAACGTTGCAGTCTTAAACAAATTTCACAGAGGAAGCGACCACAGACTAACAAGAGCATCAGTTAAAATCAACTTTAGTGAAGAAAGAAAGAAGATGATCCAACAAAATACAATCCCAATTATAGAAACTATCAATCAAAATACTGCACAATAGCACAAGGAGCTAGAGAGAAAACTAACACCAACAACTAACCTTTCAAATATTAACATCGATGTCTTGGCTGAAAAACTACAAAACCACATTCAAACAGTGAATTGAAAGCTTCAACAGAAAACTTTAACACCACACAAATGTAGGGAAAAAGAAGAACAATGGAGCGAGAGTCCCCGGAATTTAAAGATTATAACAAAGCGGTTAGCAAAAAAATCCATCAAGATATTAGAAGTTATAACACGAAAAAAATTAAAGCAGTTATAGAAAACAACAAGAATATAAAAGTTTTAAAACGCTCACAGACGAAGGGAAAAACCAAGATTATAAACACGAAAGACAAGAACGGAGTAATAAAGAGAGAAAGAACCGAAATACTAGCCATTATCCAACAATTCTACACCGACCTTTATACTTCAACTACATCACACCCTGAAGAAAGTCATCCTAAAATAATCCTAAATGTCAACTCCGAGGATATGCTAGATATAAGCACCGGCGAAATCAGACAAGCTCTAAAACAAATGAAAACCGGCAGAGCGCCTGGGGAAGATCGCATAACCAGTGACATGCTAAAATTAATAAATGCCTATATAACGGTAAAATTCCAACAACTGGATAAAAAGCACAAGTAACGATATTGCATAAAAAAGGGAACAATAGCAACATAGAGAACTATCGGCCAATAAGTCTGTTATCACATCTGTATAAGCTGTTAACTAAGATCATAACGAACAGACTAACGAACAAATTCGCCTACCAACCGCAAGAGCAAGCCGGCTTTCGAAAGGGACTAGGTACAACAGACCATCTTCATACGATCCGTACACTCATTGAAAAAAGCACAGAGTACAACATCCCACTCCACCTAGCATTCGTCAACTATAAAAAGGCGTTTGATTCCATAGAGCTGTGGGCAGTTTTCGACGCAATGGATAATGCTATAATAGATTCCAGATACACTAATCTTCTTAAAAAAAATGCAACCTTCCAAGTAAAACTCGACGAGGAAACTTCGACAGACAAAATTCAAATACTAAGGGGCGATACAATCTCCTCTAAATTATTTATACTTGCTTTAGAAGATATATTCAAAAAATTGTATTGGGAGACAAGGAGGTTAAATGTTGATGGAAAATATCTAAACCACCTACGCTTCGCCGATGACATTATTACATTATTTTGATGAGCAGCAACCTGAACGAAATCCAAGATATGCTATCTAAAATTAGCAGGCTTAAAAATGAACTTTAGCAAAACTAAGGTTATGAGCTTCGATCGACCTATCATGTTAATCGAAAACCAATTAATAGAGAATGCCAACGAATATATATATATATATATATATACCGTGTGTCCCGTTTGAAGACGCATCATAGGGAATTCCCATGTAAAATTTTCAATTGCAGTTTGTATCTCTATTATTGAACGAAAATTATCAAAATAAAATTAGAATGATTCCTTTATCTACTAAGATTATTTTGGACGTTTTATTTTTGTTTAATCTTTAGTTTTAATCGAAATATAGCTTAAAAAGTGTGTAGAAATATTCGATAATAAAATCCTCAAAATAGTAGTTGCTATGAAATGTCAGTGTTTGTCATCTAAATTGATTAATCCACAAACAAATATTTTAATTCAAAATAAGTGCTTACACCACAAAAGAAAAAGTTCAGATCATCAACTTGAGTTTTGGTGAACATTTACGATTTATTTAGTATAAATATTGAAACCTCTGCAGTGCCGTGTCAATCAACAATTATTAGAATTGATCAGAAATTTGAGAATAATGGTTGTGTAAACGATAACCATATTGTTAGGAATAAAGGGAGGAAATCTATAAAAGCCAAAATCATAAAGAACTGAGCAGTGGATCCTGATTCAAGATCTAAATTTTGTTAAATTATTATGGAAAAAGTGTAACGAGAATAAGAGATTTCCAAATAGTGTTTGTTTTACACATGAATGTACTTTCTATTTG